>JAUZSZ010000101.1:20899116-20909398 GCA_034780575.1 Labeobarbus marequensis | reverse complement strand
AGAGCTATTTAGCTCAATGGCAACAATAGCAACATAAAAGCACCATTTCTGAACACTGTATGACTCACAGATTCCAAGCTTTACAGTTGCAGGCTTCTGCTAATTATATACAGTAGTTGGTGGTGCATTGTACTCTGCAGTGGTAGTAGATTATATTATTTCATTTTTTAAAAGCTAATGCTTCTTTCTTAGTTGAATTTCTGCCAAAATTATTTTAAAAATGGACACCTTTTGAATCAAAACAACCAATACACAATGACACCTCCACTGAACTAAAAGGATTATGCATGAGAAGAGAAATAAAATCATGTCAACAGAATTGCTATTTGTATCTTCATCCACACAGTGAGCGTGTGTGGATCAGTTTTTGCTTACATTGTGGACCAAAAGTCAACATATAGTCCCCATTATGATAGAAAATCAAATGTGTGTGTAGATTCGGAGTTACTGAAGATTAGCCCTCTTCCATCTGGAAAAAGATTGTTTACTCTGGGACGGGCTGATTACTTATTTTGGAGTTAGGCGGTGGATGTTCCACAGGCCCGACTGAATACAGTATCTGTGGGATGCTTTACACACAGCCTAAAGTAATAATTATTATAACCAGATTTGGGTGCATTTGTTCTTTTTTTAACTGTTGAAAAAATCTCAGATAAATAACCAGGAAAGATAGAGTGAAAAATGTAGATAAAAAGCATCCAGCCATACAGTAATTCATCATAAAATCTTACGTAATGCAGAGTGCCTGCTAAAGCAATATGTAAATGAGCCAAATTGATTTTAGAAAATATACTCAATTATAATCTAATTAGAAAAAATGTAAAGTAGATTAACCAGCAACAGATATCCAACTCAAAATAATGAAATCAAAATATTTTCTGTGGTTTGCTACATGAATATTATTTATGTTAATTCAAGCAGACTTTAATCAGTCTGGCCCAGTTTCACAGACAGGGCTTAGCTTAAACCAGGACTAGGCCTTAGTTAAATTAAAACATTTAAGGAGATTTTATAAAAATGCCTTAGAAGAAGAACGTTACAGGTGTGCATCTTGAGACAGAACAATGTGACTGGCATGTTTTAAGATATGTCAGAGCAAGATATTCCTATAGTTGAGACAGCTCAAACATGCATTTTAGTCTAGGACTAGCCTTAAGCCTTGTCTGTGAAGCCGGGGGTCTGTGAAGTCTGTGTCTAATTTTCATCCAGCAGAAGAGATATACAACCTTCACATTTTTGAGAAAAAAAATAAATAAATAAAAAAAAAAACAACATTAAAAAAAAGAAGTCAGGATGTCATAACTCAATTGAGAAATTCATACTCAACAGCTCATGAAAAACATAATGGATCATTAATACTCAGAATTACTGCATTTGTTCCTTTCAAGTTCCTTTAATGATCTTCTGTAGACTATTTAATACTGATTTAATTTAAAATTTGACATCAATAATTCATCAGATGATAATGTTATGCTTGAGAAAATTAAAGCATGATTTTATCGGTCATACAGCCCTTTCAACATACATATTGCATAACTACACAACCACAAATTATTTTATTCATGAATAATTTTTCCAGTGATTACAGTACAGTAACCACACACTCCTAAATACAGGTCTTTAAATCTTATCAGCACATCTTAGTAAAGTGGTTGCGGATCACAAAACTCATCTTTGGACAAACCAAACATTAACACATCCACACAAACCAGCATGAACACACGTACAAACCTGAAAAAACAACCTCTGATTTGCCCTTTCACTACTTCCTACAAGTTTAGCCAAGGAATCAGCAAAAAAACCCAGCTGACATTCATATACCTGCTGATTTTCTTCAGCTCTTATCTCTGCTAGTGCCTCTTAGCTTGCGTGCACATGCAAGGTTGACAAATTGGCTTGACCTCTTGTCAGGTTGGGTCTCATACGGTTTATAAATGTTCTCGCCCACTGTGATTACAATCGGACGAGCTTGCAGTCATTAAGCTAATGGAGGCGCATTCTAATTGATGACATCCTCATTTGCATTGTGTGTTAATTACCCAAATCACTTAGCCGCATCTGCAAATTCTAATTAGTACCCGCAGATTCAGTGCGGTTGGATGTTTTCACCTGAAAATGAAGATGTCTTTCTCTCTGCAATGGTAAACAAAAAGCACAGTTAAATTAAGTAAAGGAACCATGAAGTGAAAATTCCTCTCAGGCACACCAGCCGGAATTAATCACGACCATTTCAAAAGCCAAATGATTATGCCAAGGAAAATATGCTACCAAATATGGAGATCCAAGAGGAGCAAAGTCTGATAACTGGGCAGAATATGATTAGTTTGAATTAAAATAACAGGATACAAAAACAAAATAAATAAAAAAATAAAAAAAAACAAAGCAAATGGCTTTAATACATCTGTGATGCTTCACAGCAAATTGTTATTTAACTTTGCTGATAAAATGGTGTGACGTCAGTAGTGAAGTTTTCTGTGCCATTCGTTACAGAAACCTTCACTACACTCTTAAAAATAAACATTTTTTATGGTTCCATGAAGAACATCCACAGAAAATCCATTGCACAAAAGGTTCTTTAAATTATTAAAACATTTTTAACACTAAGAAAAATGTTTCTTTTAATAAATATACACTGTAACGATATCAAAATGTTACGATACAACATCATCACAATACAATATTTATTGCGATATTTAAAAAAAAAAGATAAATGAAGAATTGGAAAAAATGAAAATTTTGTACATTTAAAGTTAAATTATTCTATCTAATGTACTTTGAGAGTTCAAAATTAAGAACCCCTGTTCTTAACTAAGACAACTTAAGTCAGAAAAAAGGGACTCAACCCTCTTTTTATTTGTGAAAACCCTGAAAAAAACCCTGCCTGTAGCCTTAGTAATTCTGAAGACCTTGATTGGCTTGTTCAGGTGTGTTTGATTAGGGTTGGGCTAAACTCTGCAGGACAGCAGCACTCCAGGACCATCGTTGCCTACCCCTGCACTAGCTGTCAGCAATTCATACTGCACTTTTAAGCTTCTATTTTGATAGAAGTGGAAGTAGAGATTTTATTTTGAAGGAGAACTCCAGCTTCAATGAAAACAGGCTTACAAAAATGCGTCTCACTAAAAATGTGAAATTCTGTAATGATCTGCCGCAAAAGAAAAAAAAAAGGCTGGTGGCCGTTGCATTCCCAAACACGTGGTAAACTCACAGCACATGCATTAAATGAATTCACTGTATTCACTGTGAACGGAACGGAAAACACCGGATCACGAGCTGATCACCTGAATGACGTGCGCTTGATGAAGGGTGAATTAATGATGAATTAAGCCATATTGTGCTTTCGGGTTTTAGTTCATTTGACAGATACTGTGCCAAAGCATAATGACCCAAAACGCAACTTTAAAGATCTTTTATGTTAGAATAAGAAGTTTAAATATATTTTAAAAACTATACTTTTTGCCCGGAAGACCTATCATTTCATATCATCATGGGATAATATTGAAACTGTTTTGCTATTGCGATATCACGATATTGATAATGTCCTTACATCCCTATCCACTGAAGGGTGAAAAAATTGGTCCTTCTGTGAAAAATCCCTCTTGGAACCTTTATTTTTAAGAGTGTCTTGTAACACAGCCATAAAGTCCCCTGGTAAAGGTCTCATGTGGATAGTTATCTGCTAACGCAGCAGAGATGTTTGTGGTTGTAGATCTTGCATCTGAAGATCTCTTACCTGAGAGTGAACATCTCCACAGGTGAGTACGGCAAAGCTGCAACATATGCTGACACGGTATCCCTTTGCCGCACCGGCGTGGATGGTACCAACACTGCAAAATTCCCATCCAAACGCTGCTCTGATAATTCCGGAGCAGTTGGATTCTGGAATAATCTTACACTCCCGATGTGCCTCATGGGTGTAGAGGTCGGCGACCCAAACAATCCCTCTTGATCTGAGTGAGCGGAGCTCTTAACCCCTAACTCCTCAGAAAGACAACCTCCTACTTCTGCGGCCCGAAGGCTGTAGTACAGCTCAACAGGCGTTCCTTCGGACATATCCGGACCCCTCTGGCGTCCGGGGACAACACTAGGAGGTGCAAACCACCCAGGAAGAGGCTCGAGCTCAGCAACGCAAACACCCATGTCCCCTCGCAATCTGCAGCTCCCACGGACCTCCTGGGTTTCGTGGAAGGCAAACATCCGTACACAAGGGAGTTTGTCCACAGCACTGTAGTCGTCCCAGTCCCTCCCGGCGATGTAGAACAAGACCTGGACCTTGGGTTTGTTCAGGTAAATCCTTTCGTTGAGAACAAAGGTTTGTACTTTCCAGTTGAAGGTGAAGAGGGTTGAAGAAGCCACAAAGGAGCCAGGCATCTGGAGGAGGTCCAAAGGAATAGGCTCTTCCACTGCAAAGGTCCCATATGTGGCATTGATGATGGGCGGTCTCCGGGCCTGGTGGATGAAGAACAGCTCCGTTCTGGAGAGGAAGCTAGAGTTGCGCATGAAGTCCTGGGTGGCCTCCTTAAGAAAGAAGGAGGACTCTGTGTTGAGGAGCTGGTAGTTGACAGGCAGGTAAGTAGGGGAGGCATAGCGCTGAAGATTCTCCAGGATACGACAGTCTGTAACTGACACAGAAAAGAAAAAAGATGTCAGAACTGACTGGAATAGTAACATGTGGGTCTCTACACTAGTGCAAAAGCTGTCAAAACTGTGCACCCTTTCAAAAGGTACACCTTTGTATCATATTGACCCAGAAAGGCTGCATATTAAAGGTACATATTAGTACCTAAATGTTGCATATTTTGGAAGGGTGCCACCAAGGTTATTATCTCTGGGCTTTTAATTGAGTTTTGTTTTTTTTAATTGAGTTTTCGCTTTTAAGTTCAAATTATTATTATTTTAACTTCATTTTTTTAACCAAGACTTTTTTGGTTAGTTTTATTTTCCAATTAAGTTTAGTTTTTTAGAAAGTTTTTTTTCTTTTTTGGGTTTTAGTTCATCAGTATCGTTTAGTTTTAAATTTTATTTCAGTCACACATGAGTAAAGACTCATGTTTCAATGTTTTTTTTGTTTTTTTTTAATTTCCTAGGTTATTTTATATTATTTCATTTTATTTTTTTTATTTGTTTAGTTTTAGTTTCAGTTTTAATAATCTTGGGTAATGGCCAACTGACAGCTTTTTTATACCTTTTTGTGTAGGTGTGTATTATAAGAAGAAAGGTACACATATGCACCGATATTACAATTCTGACTGATACCAAGAAGCTGATAATTATTTTCATGATATGGATGATAACTGATATTAAAATTATGTACTATTTTGTCTAAATTAATTAAAAATAAATATAAAAAGCTAAAAACGAATGCAACGGATGAATCAAAACATTACAAATTAAAGGATGAAATATTCATTTTTACATCTGCTAAAGATTCGATTTAACAGTGTAATTAAATTACCAGTGTTTTAAAGATTAATTTAAGTTAACCTCTAAAGTGAGTGTTAGATTATGGAAAATATATAACTTTAAATGTATAAACAGAGGTACTGAGAATGGACGATTAAATGTACAATATAACTCTGCAATACATTAAAACAAATCTTATTTGCATTTGTATTTTTACTGTAGAAAGCACATCCATATTAACCTGATCTGTTAAAGAAGCACAATTTATGATTTGATGTTGTCATCACTGTTGTCAAAACCACTGTTGTCACATTTTATTGCTGATGTGAAACATACTGAAATGTAATCCTGACAAACATTACAGAGATTTCATTCTTTCTCCATTCAAGTATAGGGAAGATGCACTTGTATGACTATTGTCTGCATAGAAAATAGCTGCCCAGAGGCATTACCAAGATAACAGACGAGTGAACTGACTTGCCTTAAAGGGACTTTGATTAAACTCTGGACTCCAAAGAACATTTTTGGTTATTCAGCACTTACCTGCTATAAAGCTACAAAATTTGCAGAAACATTATGTTCTGTTTTAATTGTTAAATTCTATATCCTTCCAAACCATACAAATGGAAATCTGGTTTACAGTATGTGAGAGTGGGAGACAAAAGTTCTTTTGACGCAAAATGACACTGAAAGTACAAGTGAATATGAAAACTTTAATGGCCATCTAACTTTAGCTGACAGACATCTGATTATTATTTTAGAGAACTGAACTAAAGTTCAACTTTTTTTTACTTCTTTTCTCAAATCTATTGCATCATAAAAGAAGTGCCAAAGTTATTTCCAGAGCAGACACTGCTTGTATGCTATGTGATATCTCCCTCACTGTTTCTGGTAGACAGCACTGGCAGTGGCATGCTATCATAACCTCAATAGCAAAGCCTCCAGCAGAAACATCTATTTCACCTCAGACAGAAAGTAATATGGAGACTGATGTGACACTCTGATATGAAGAAGTGGACATAAACCAAAATAGACACAGATAGGCATTCTAAATTTTTATCTGTGAGGGTGAATGTATGACCCATTATATATAACACCGTGTCACTATTCTGGGATATATTTATAGCCAAAACAAAGTCGTCACAAACCAAACATGAATCTAATCCATTAATTTAACATATAACCAATTCAAACACTTTATTTACTGGAAGACTACAATGATGGCTACAAAATGTAAAATTCCTTTTAAATAAAATTTTGTTTACTGCTGTCTTTAACAGACACTAATAGTGCAATGCTAGTTTGAGGTGGAAAAAGTATGGCTGCATGACTTGGGGGAAAAAATCTATGAAATGTTTCTGATAAAAAAATTCTATTGAGATTTAAAATTTTACTGCATACTGAACTACTCTGAGACATTGAAAACACTGGATCATGCGCTGCTCGTGTAAACGAACACAGTGCATTCAACCCAATCTTCGTATTGCTTTTAAATACGCAAATATCATCCTTCTCCACTCAAATCCAGCCTCAAAATATCATCTTAGACCAATTTATTCATCCAGTATTTTAAAATCATATCTTAATCAATCGTTAGTCTTTGACTTTTAAACTGAAGAACGTTCTGTGCTCTGATTAGGCTACTTTCCTCTCTTTCTGCGCTCTGTTTTGACCAAGGATGCAGCAATGAATGACCTGCTTGTGAATCACAAGGAATAAATTACTCATTTAGGAGGATTGGCTATGCACACACATGCACTGCCATACACAAACACGGCTGGAAAAAAAGGGCTTTGAAGGGGACATCTTGTCATTGCAAAACAATCTAAGTGATTCGTCGAAGCAATTGAGAGGAAATACAGAGAAAAAACTGTTTTTTCAGGCTCCATTTTCACTGTTTACAAGATTTATTGGCCTGTCTTGGCAAAAGAAATAGGACTTTCATAGTAAATTTAAGCTGTATCCCCATACACATGCTTCAGATACGATAACTTACATACAGCACGCAATGCACGCTTGGTCAGTAATCAACACCCGCTGACAGATGTCGCAGTCAAGTCCAGATGTTTCTGGCTGTTATTTTAGTGCTAATAGCTAGTTTACATACAGCAGGCAATATGCAAACACCACAAGGCAGAGTTTCACACTGCAACTTGTGGAAGTAGGAAAACCCAGACAGCCTGCAGTGTGAAATACAGTGCAATGTCTTCTTTGGCAAAAAAACATTACAGATTTTAATTTATGACTTACAAGCTCGGTTGACTTTGTTTAATTTCTAGAGTGGCCAATTCAAAGAAGTTGTGAATGTTTGCTACAAAAAAAGGGAGAAATTGTTAGCGAAAGTAGTGAATGAGCCCAGGCTTAAATGAAATTACGAACATGACCAGCAACCCGGAAAAGGGAAGCCATTAATCAGAATCTCTTTAATGTGCTGTGTGGCAGTAATTTCAGTTCGTGCGTAATACAAAGTGATACACTTATTTGAAAAAGAAAATGAAATATGGGAGTTGAATGCCACTAAACGTCTGCAAATTCCTGCCAGTTATTTAATTTAAATCAACTTCATTTCATTCAGTTCAGCAATAATGAAATATACAATTTCTGGGTGTACTTTTTATGATAGCAGGCATTTGAACAAGGGACAAAGGAATGTTGTTTGTACTTTTGCAGCTCTATTGTGAAGCACAACACAATAAACCATTAATAAATTCTCACTGAACAAAAATTAAACTGGCTTCAATGTCTTATTTAAAACACACAGCAAAAAAAAAAAAAAACCCTCCATAGTCTCCACCTGTCAGTCATCATCACTGCCAGCTTTTCTGTTCCTTTGCCTCTTTCTCTTCGACCACACTGCTGTCACGCTGATGGATCAACATGAGCCGCCCGTCGGCCCTTGTAGGGAGGCTCCAGACATGGGGATGGTCTTCTTCTGACTGCCCAAGCAGGACAAGGTATTAGGGAGGCCTGACAGGAGGGCTGCCCAGAGGAAAGCAGCCCGGGCTGGAGAGGGCTTTCAGAGTCACTGCCCCCTAGTCTGGCTGTGGACGAGAGCGGCCCTAATGATATGTAAGGCTACAGGAGGCAGAGTCAACCTGTCTGTGGCCTGTCAAGGAGCGTGGTGAGAGGGCGAGATTGGAGAGCGAGTCACGCAGGTGTGAGAATGAGAGGGAAAGGGCAAGGTTGGGAGAGAGACTCAAGGCCAGTAAACAGATAAAAAGGAAGATGGAAGGATAAAGGATGGTGTGAGAGAGAGAGAGAAAAAAAATCGGTGTGGTTGTCAGGTGTTTATTGAAATGGAGCAGGCCTGTCTCCATGAGGTGCTCTTCTCTTGAATTGGTTGCTTAGTTTTGGAGGACTATCTAATCCCATGATGCTTTGCTCTCACTCTAGATTTTGCCTAGGGTTGGGAACCGACAAGAATAATTAAGGATCACTGCCATTAAAAAATACAAATGGTTGGGGGCATCTGCAGTTCTTTTGGTGAATCAAAATCAACCAGTGAAGCCTGATTCCTGAACAAATGACTCTTATGAACTGATTAATTTTAGTTGATCAAAATTCATATGGTGTGACCAGTGTAGTTTGATTCCTAATCAAGCTACTCTTAGGAGTTGGTTCCTTTAAATGAATCTTAACAGCTTCATTAGTGAGCCACTAGTGAGTAAGTCTTGATTCTTAAATAAATAATTCTTATGAGCTGGTTGTGTTTAGTGAATCAGACACACAGCATGACCGATGTAGTCTGATTCCCAATCAAATAAGTCAAAAGTCAAAACATATAAATTGAGTTTTGTAATATATATATATATATATATATATATTAATGTTTCCATTTTGGTAAACATTACTGTTCAAAAATTTGAGGTAAGGTAAGATTCAACGATTTTGAAATAAGTCTCTTATGCTCACCATGGTACTAATCAAAAACACATTAAAACAACAATATTTTGAAATATTATTACAATTTAAAATAAGTGTATTTTTTTTTGAATATATTTTAATTTAAATTTACTTTATTTTAAATGTATTCCTAATTTTCAACAGAATTATTCCAGTCTTCAGTGTCACATGATCCTTCAGAAATTATTCTAAAATTCTGATTTGGTGCTCAAGAAACATTTCTTATCATCAGTGTCTAAAACAGTTGTGCTATTTAATATTTTTGTGGAAACTCTAATACTTTTTTCCTAGGGATTCTTTGATGAATAGAAAGTTCAATAGAACAGCAAAAAAAAAAAGAGAGAAAAAAAAAGGCCTTTACTGTTGCTTTTGATCAATTTAATGCATCCCTGTTGAACAAAAGTACTCAAGTTAAAACCTCACTGACTCCGAACCTGTGAATATACTTCAATATTTAATTTAACAAGGATTAATTAATTTATTGCATTCATACCACCTCTTTGTTCATTAAAAGAATCATCAAACAAATATTTTGAAGGAATTTAGTCTATTTCTGATACGTTAATTGTTTTTTTTTTTTGTTTTTGTTTTTTTGCTGAAAAAATTAAAGGGGTCATGTGATGCGATTTCAAGTTTTCCTTTCTCTTTGGAGTGTTACAGGCTGTTCATGCATAGATAAGATCCCTGAAGTTGCAAAGACTTAAGTCTCAAAACCAAAGAGATATTCTTTATAAAAGTTAAGACTCAGCCATGCCCTCCTAAAACAGCTCATTCAAACACACCCCCACATCTCTACGTCACGATGTAAGAAGATTTGCATAACACCGCCCAAACATACATGCAGTGAAAGAGAGCAGAGCTATTATTCTGGCTGTAGTATTGTTGCTGCCATCATGTCCTGGAGACGCTGTGTTTCGTTGTGAAAGTGAAACTACTTTGTTTGGGCTTCCAAAAGAGGACACAACTAGAAATCAGT
>JAUZSZ010000101.1:20648842-20660114 GCA_034780575.1 Labeobarbus marequensis | reverse complement strand
AAGGTTAAAAGTAGGGGTGTCCTAACCTGCTTCTGCAAGGTCAATGCCCTGCAGAATTTCTCCAACCTACCTGGAAATTCTGGTAATATTGAAGACCTTGATTAGCTGGTTAAGATGTTTAAAAGTGAAAATGGAACCTTAAATTAAAGTGTGACCATTCTTAACTGTAAGTAAAAAAAATTAAGTGTAAACATGGTCTCTGTATTGCTACTGTAACAGAGTTATATAGTGTGTGCCTCCACTTGCTAATAATGAACTGTTTAAATAATCACACTGAAACATGATTGGATATGAAGGGGTACATGGGGTTTCCTATTGGCTGGCTGTTTCTCTGTGCTGTGTGCTCTGTTGCGCTAATCAGTCCATGTGTGTAAGGTCAGCGGTAAGTGTGATTGGTAGCTCCGTAATTTAAATTCACCTTTTGTTTATAATTCTCTGTCAGTGAAATGTGTTGTATATCATGAGCAACAGCATGTTTTCAGTATCAGCATGAGGGCTGTTGAATATGCTGAAAGGTCGTTTAGCTCACTCTATGTTCCACTGTTTTCTCAGTGATTACATCAGAGGACGACTTCTTGACAATGCAGGAGAAGAACAAGAGAACAGTTACATTGCCAACATAGTTTCAAGATCCCAACTAGCTTGACCCAGTAACAGCTCAACCACTGGTGTGATCTGTTTTACTGACCAATGACAGCCTGTACAAGTGTTTGAAAATAGTCGTTATTTAATTGCATTTGGTGACACTAGTGGCACTGAGATTACACTCTTCACCTAGGATCCATATTTCGTCCACACTGCTTATTTTATTAGCCAACTCTGGGACATTGATTAGAATATATTACCTCTTTACCTTGTGTTTAATGTGCTTGTTTGACCCCGTCATTCCCAGCATGCTGAAAGAGATTCTTTCACAGCTGAGTAACTTGAATCCCAAGGTTTATTTACAGCGTTACGTTGTCTTCAATGGTGCTGAACTCAGTTTGGACAGCATGCGAGAGTTGATTATTCTGGCATTTGACAGCACGCTTTTGTGTGCGCATGTATTTGTGTGGATGGATGGGTGATTGAGCGTGTGTTTGTGTGTGTCGAGTGTGTATTTTTCTTTGCCGTTTGCCTCACCTTTGTGTTAAAAGCGAGCAGCTGGGTAACCTGTCGCCCCATTTTGTTACATGTTTTTGGTCTTTCAAGCGCCATTGCCCACACTGCTGAATCAATAAAAATTTTGTTTTTGCATCATTAAGTTTAAGTGTTTTGTCTTTTGTGTTTCTCCTCTTGTGTGTCATCGCTCAATGTGTCTGGAAGTAATCAGTTCTGCATGTGTTTGTAGGTTTACTTTTTACAGTACATGGCAAAAGTGGATTTTTTCTTTGGAAAGTACAAAATAAATTTTATTTGTCAGAACTTTCCTTCTGAAAAATAAGTGTGCTAAATTGTATTGAACTAAAAGGCTACTGAAGTGTACTTAGAGTAGACTTTTATGACTGTTTCTTTACACTTAAGTACACTTTTAAAAAGTGCACTTCGTAAAAGTGCACTTTTACGAAGTGCACTAAAGTGCATTAAAAGTGCATTAAAAGTTTTACTTTAAAACACATTTTAAATGAATGTTTTAAGTACAGTTAAACTGATGTGCTGTCTAACATATTAAAGCACATGCAAATTACTTGATTATAATTTCAATTACTATTAAAGTTTATTCTGGTGGCCATAGATGCTTACCGGTACATTCAGCAGTACACTTTTAACCATATTTCAAAGACAATAATAGAAGTAATTATGAAACTACATGTAAAGATGCACTTAAGTTGTACAAGTGGGTCAAAAAGCAAGTTCAACTAATTGTATTTAATATAAATTTAAATTATAATACAATTTAATTAGAATATGCAATCATGTCCAAAAACATTACATTCAATTTGCACTATTCTTTTAAAATATTATATTTGCAATAAGTACTCTTTTTAAAATTATGCTAGAGTGTACTTCTTTTTCACAAGAGTTGTCTCACATTCATAGTTATAAATGTATTTTAGCCCCCCACAAAAAAATAAACTAATCAATTGAAAAATTTTGCCTGACCTATTTTAAAAATACATATTGCCACATATTTACCATGGGAAAGGATTTCTGTTGCTTCCTATCAAAGATTTATTAAGTGGTGTAATGCAGCTTTGTGGCAAATGTGCCCCTTGTGGTTCAGTGTATTAAGATTTATGTTCTTAGCTTCCTGTTCATGATCCCTCTTGTCATTTCTGTCTCCTCTCAGTTTGAGACTTTGAATGCAGTAGTTTAGCCCTTGTGACTGTAGTTTACCTCACAGTCTGAATATGTTGACCTTTTTCTGTCACAACACAGGTCATTATTCTCTTTCTGGACTCTCTTCCCGTGGATGGCATTTACTCTAAATGAAGACAAACTATATTAATTCAGCTTCCTGTTCCAGCTGAAACTCTCAGCACTGAGGTTGATGAGTGTTACACTAAGGCCCACTCAAATACAGTGCTCTTTATATCTGAACAATCAAGCTATGATTCCCAGGCATTTTCTGAGCCCATGTCACAAACAACATGACTTGGGTTGGCCGTATTTCTTGTCAGGGTCAGAGTAAGGAACAGTTTCTTCATCAATATTTCTTTTTATTTCAAGCAGTGATGTATGAAAGTGAAGTAAGACAGTATTCAAAAATTTATCTAGACTTAAATCTCTCTTTTGTCATGATGAGTGGGACTTCTGAATTCCTCTGACTCTTCACATTTGACTGCATCGGTTCTAAAGACTGCATTGTGTTTTTTTACAATGGCTTCCTACAGTGCCCGTTCAGTGTGTGTGTGTGTGTGTGTGTGTGTGTGTAAGTCACGAGGGCTACTTCTTTGCTGATTAGGGCTGTTCATACAGTACCCCTCACATCCTGTTAGCAAATGCTTGCACACACGACAGGACACACCGAATACTTGCCATCTGTTACTGAAAGCGTCTAGCCTCACTCACTCCTTTTTTGAGCACAGACTTCAATCAGTGTTGCAGAATCTATTTTGAAACTGTCTTGAGTTAGACTGAGTCATGTTTTTCAAGTTTTTATGGCTTTATATATGAAAAAACTAACATAAATGCAGCTACTTAGTGGGGCCATGTGTTGTTGTTTTTTTCAAGTTTACAATGACTTAATGAATCAGACTTCACAACGTTGCAACGACTTTACAGTGTTGGGGAGTAACTACTTACATGTAACGGCATGACGTAATTTAATTTCAACATAAATGTAACTGTAATCCATTATAGTTACTGGGACAAAATGTAATTAAATTACAATTATTTATGAAAATGTTAACCATTCCTAACTGAATATTTTCACACACACATTTAATTGATTTCTTTCCCAAGTTGCATTGACTGACTAAAATATGAGACACCAATGTTTCAGGAGTTTCCGGAGTTTAGGACACATAGGCACTTGCTTATTTGATAACTGTTTGATTTCCTATTTGGATTTATGTATATGCTTTATTTTTTAATATTAACTGTTTTTTTAACAGAAAGCACTGTTAAATGTCAGTGTTTCCTGTCATAGCTATGCAAAGTTTTGATTTTAAAAACAGTATCATAGCTTTTACATTATATCTTTTAATGATTTTAAATCTGTATTTAACCTCAGAATGATCTCAAAGTAAAAAGAGGTGCCAAAGTCTGATTTTGTGGTAGCTGTGCTTTAAAATCTAATTATAATCTTAATTCAAGTGATGAAGAATTTTGAAAATCTGACAGTAATCGTTGAGTACTACTGTAAGGTTAACCCTGCCTTCAAATGATTAACAACTGAAAACATTTGTTAGAAAAGTAGGCTAATCAAAAAGTAATCAAATGTAATCAGTTACATTATTAAAGTAATTGAAATAGCTACACTACTTATTACATTTTAAATAGGGTAACTTGTAACATGTTACCTATTACATTTCCAAAGTAACCTTCCCAACATTGGTTAAATATGAGAAAGATAATTACTTAGTATGAACCACTTCACTAGAAATATTCAGATTTTTTCCCCAGTGCTCTGAGAGAGAGAGAGTTGTTTAGTATATGATTATTATGGTTCAGATTTTTCAGTGCTACATATGAGAGTAAGAATCATTTAGGATGATTTCACTAAAATGATTCATTAGAATGTTTCAGACTTTCCAACACTATGTATGAGGTAGAAACATCTAACTGATTCACTAGAATGATTCAGACTTGTAGACTAGGCTATATGGTAGAGAGAGAGGACTGTTTAGACAAAACTGATTCAGAAGAATGATTATGATTTCCCAGTGCCCCAAGAGAAAGAATACTTTGATTCACTGGAATGATTTGGATTCCCAGGCATTTCATATGAGATATAGAATCGTTTAGCATTAATCAATTAAATAGAATGATTCAGACTTCAATGCAGTAAATGAAAGAGATGAATGTTTAAAACAAACTATTTCATGAGAATGATTACAGGTTTTCCAATACCTTGAGAGAGAATTGTTTAGGATTCACTAGAATGATTAATTTTTTTTTTTTTTTTTTTGTGCAAAATGCTAGATAGAGGAATGTTCTAATGTTCCAGTCCTAAACTACTCTCAGGCTACTGAGAGATGTCAAGTTTGAGTTAGTTGCTCTTCAGCGTGGCTTTTAATGAACTTATACAGCCTGTTGCAGACTTTGCACTTTTTCTTGTTTTGTTTCTATGGGTTTCCATAGAGGAATCAAGTCTTATACAAGTTCTCAGTATTGTAATGCATAAAATATGATTTGAGTCGCAGCCAGACAATTGCAAACGCAATTGCCAAATCAACACTTATTTGCTGAGCGTCTTGCGCAAGTGAATGACTTCTGGGGGCTTCTTGCAGTGTTATTGTCATAATTAATTTCAATCCCCTTGTGGTCAGGCTTCAGATTTTGTTTTCTACGCCTTAACTGCATTCAGACAGTGCCAAATTAAGGACTGCTGTGGAAAATAACCTTAATAAGCTCCAATGAAATCAACAAAATCCAGTTATGCCTGTAGGTCAGAGCCTCTGATGGGCAGGAATGGAAATGAGTGAACAGTCACGTACAAAGAACTTGTCGATCATCTTGATATTTAGTTCTTGTACCTCTGGGACTTAGTGTTCGGTGGCTTCAGAATCTGTTTATTTAATGTTTTTGAAGGAATAGATGACTCGAAGTCCCAGTGTAGTAATTTGGATTAGGGTGTGTGTTGGAAAGGTTGACTAGACTCTTCCGACACTCAAAGCGACTTGTAGGCATGCCAAGAGGAACTTTAGGGGGTCTGGGACACTGGAGCTGCAAAATACTAACCCGCCACGGCTCATTTGTCTTCTCGGTTAATCATATTAATGACATCCTGCACCAAATATGACAACCTGCAGCTTTTATTAGGGTTATGAGTGAGGTCTTGATATCTTGATGCCCATATTAACAAAGAAACGCAAGTATCCAAGTGTGGCTTGCACATAAAACAAATCCTTATCCCGCTGTGCATTTGAGCAGATAGATGTGGTTTATTTGTGCATCATTGATGGAGTACTGATGTTGGCTTGGAATTCTGCTGTGCAAGACTTTGGCTCATGATTAAGTGTCTTGTGGGTTAATTCAAATGCGAACCCTCCACGCATTAAAGCCGAACCTCCGCCCTGTTCCTCCAACAATATACTATACCTCTCCTGAGTTCATCCACACACCCTGTCGTGTCAGTCAATCATCGCCACACCCAGACCTCCCAAATGCAACGACCTCATGAAAACACTTTATCTGGGTTTCCTCTTTCCTGCTTAGACAGAATGAATGTGACCTCAGACCTGGAAGAGCAGAAATCTACATGCTATTTGTGCATAAACACCCACTGATTTGCTTATAGGAATAAGTGTTATTAATGGATTTGAGCATATAACTTTACGGTTACTAGGGTGTTCTGAGTGGTTTGTACTGTTTCAGCTGTTTTTGTCCATATACTGAAAGTCAGTGGGGTTCAAAACAAAACTGGAACCCAGAGATTTTCATTGTAGATAAAAGACATTTCTCTAAACATTTTCTTTTGTGTTCCACACAAGAAAGGAAGTCATATAGTTTTGGAACATGAGGGTTAGTAAATGATGATAGAGTTATAAATTTTAGGCAAACTATTGGTTTAATTCTTGGTATGATCAATAGTACCCTTGTAAAAAAGAAGCGTGCTTAAATGTGCACTTGTAGTGTACTTCAAATCTTAAACATATATTCTTAAAGATCGGTAAGAATATTATATGAAGTAAAAGGCCACTGAAGTGTACACTTTCATGAATGTGTTTCAAAGTATACTTAATGTCAAAATAGTAGTTTTGCTTTAAAGTACATGTAAAATCACTCTAAAAGGCACTCTAATGCAAAGTGCATTTAATATACTTCTAAACTAACTTTTTTAATTGAAAGTGAAATTTACTTTACACTTAAAAGTATGTTATTGAAGTGCTATATTTAAGTGTACACAAGGGTAAAAGTGCTAATAATAAAAACATTAAATCTAAATTTATTGTACACTCTGACCTAGAGTTATTTCCCACTATGTAAAACATGTCTTTAATCATACATTGCAGCATTTTAAAAATGTCAGACATCTGGAGAAGGGGAGTTGTATGTCAAGTGACAATGATTCATTGTTTCCACACCTTTATGGCTGCACATTGAATATGCACATATGCACATGAATATACCATATAGGGAAGTACAGAATGTAAAACATTACATCGTGCATTAGGAAATTCATACACTGCAAATGATTTTAGAGTAAGTTTATTTGAACTATTTTACACAAAATGTGAAATTTTACACATAAATGCAACAAACAAAACACTGTAACTCATCCAGGAGTAATCATAAGTAACCGTGACTATAATATTAAATAGCTGGGGATGATAAATCTGAGGTTTATAATAGGAATATTGTAACAACTTATTCTTGGAAATATTTACAATGAGAATGTAATATTTTACAAAATGAATAGCTAAAATAATAAATTGTACATAACATTCAAAATCCCATCCCCCCAAATTGATATTGTGTTGCTTTTAAATGATATTACTACACATTTTGCAAATCTTGAATGTAAGATTTCTGCATAAAGCTGTGCAAAGCCATTCAGGTTACACTGTATGTTTGTTCAAGATCCTTAACTGTACCATTTTTTTTTTACAGTGGTAAAGGTTGGGGCCTGATTATTAACTACATAAAAACGAGACATGCATCGCCTTAAAGTCCTCAGACTGTTTATAGTTGAGGGTAAAAATATATATTCCCAAATATATACTCATTTTTATGGAAGCTTATTTCTGCCACTCAATAATAAAAATAATTAAATAATTGCAACCTTTTATATCACAATTATGTTTTTGCAGTAATTTTTGCAGTAGTTTACATCTTGTGCTTTTGACTTTTTTTCTTGGAGTTCTAAGTTTCATTCTTGCAAAGTTTATATCTCACAACTCTGTCTTTTTTCCATGGAATTAACATCTAGACTTTTTTTAAAGACATATGACTGCACGCACATGCACAATTTTGAGAGAAAAGTCACAATTCTGTAAGATCACGTTAACCTTTTTATAGTTTTATTCCGCTTCCATAGTTTAACACTTCATCCTAAATAACCATACCGATGAAGAAAGCAATGTGCTCCCATAAATGGTGTATTTCCCTATGCAATCAGATTTTAGACAGAACTTCACTGGCCCACAAAGTGAATATTGTAGGTCATCTGATGGCCATTGTCCCAGGCATACAGTACCTTATCTTTGGGATTGTAGTCCACTTGAGTAACAAAAGCGTACTCATTAGTGAACGGCAAACGTGGAGCGGCCTCCGTGTTCGTGTGCGTATCGTAGGCGTATGAAATCTCACCCTCTTTCTGGTTGTAGACGTCAACGGTGTACAGCACTCCACACACGATGAAGCAGTTTCCGAATGAGTTGCGCTTCAGTCCAGTCCTCCATGTCGTCTCCTTCTTCATGGACAGGTCGCTTGGATCCAGCTTGCTGATGACGATGACTTCGTGTTGCGAGTAGTCGTAATCCAGAGCAGGGTAGATCACCCAGAGGCCGCTCTCATCTACAGCGAAATCGATGTCTGAATGTCCACGCCATTTCCATGGTGTGGTGTCCTCATACACGGCGTCATGAAGCTGAGTCCAAGCTGCCACGAAGCGCATGCGCAAGTCATATTTGATGATGTTTTTGGTGAAGGCTCTATTGTAATAGAAAGCACCGTTGTAGACCACATGGCCTGTTCCTATCCAGTTGTAGGGAAGCTTGTAGAGGTTACTCCAGCGACCTGTCATTGAGGAAGACATTCAATAGATCATGTTTATGATTCAGTTTGTTACACTTTATGCATGCATAATTTATATTAGCTACACATTCCATTACGGAGCAATATTCTCAACTCCATAGTTGGGGGAATTTACCAAGAATGAATTGTGTTCACTGATAGCGTTTATTTGCTATTTGCATTGTTTTAACACCTGATTCACTAAAGAAATTATGCAAATTATTAATAAAATTTTCTATTAATGCCATTTTCGCAGTGCAATTCTCCATATTGCAGGTTAATTTCAAATGCTGGGTTTGATTATAGCGCTCTGATTATAGCACTCTTCTCCATGATTTAATCTTCATTTGAATAAAAGAAATAAAATTATTATAATAAATAAAAAATAAAATACAATTTAAATTTCATCTTAAAATTGATATTTTAAGCCTTGAACTTGTTTGTGCATGGTTAGTAAACAAGAGCCATAAAAGAAATCTGGTCAGAAATCTTTAGTAAATTTGCCCCTCTTTGTTTTGCTGTTTTTACCTTGTTTGAAATTCTCCAGGTTGCGGAACTCCACCAGGTTATTGCCGTAGTAGTAGTTGGTAACGTAGATCTTGTTGTCTTTGGCCACTGGGTCTTTCATCCAGGCTCCTTCATTCCGTCCATAGCTGTGATGCTTCTCTGGCATCTCCACTGACGCCAATGTGCCCTCACAGTCTAAAGATTTACCTATTCAAAAATAAATATAGATTTCCACATATGTACCAGAAATAAAATATGGAAATATAAAACAAAAAGTTTGAATAGAAATACATACATACATACATACATACATACATAAAAAAATAAATTTTAAATGCTTGGGTCAGGAAGACTTGTTACTGTTTTTTAAAGAAGACTCTAATGTTCACCAAGGCTGCATTTATTTGATCAAAACAGTAATACTGTGAAATTTTTATTACAATTTAAAATAACTGTTTAGTATTCTAATATATTGTCATTTATTTCTGTGATGCAAAGCCGACTTGTTTTTTTGTTTTTTTTTTGCAGCCACTTTTTTTTTTTTTTTTTTTGGCAGTCCAGTCTTCAGTGTCACATGATCTTTCATAAATCATGCCAATATGCTGATTTTGTGTTCAAGGAAGATTTATTAGCATTTTCAATATTTAAAATAGTTTTGCTGCTTAATATTTTTGTGGAAACCAAGATACATTTTATTTCAGGATTCACTGAAAAATAGAGAGCTTGGTAGAACCTTACTTAAAGCCTTCATGTATAATGCATTAAAAAGGGTTATTAAAGGTTATAATGTATTATAATTATTTATAATGTGCGTTGTAACACATTATATCTTGTCATAAATAATTATAACCAAATTTGAAATACATGGTGTACCAAAGAATTAATAAGTGTTATAATGTATTAACTGTGGTTACAATTATTCATGAGATTGTACAATGCATTATAAGGCGCATTACAAGGCATAATTAATGCATTTAAACTATATTTATAATGCATTATAAATAAAGGGTTTAAGTAAAGTGTTACTGAAAGAACAGCATTTATTTAAAATAGTTTTCTTTTGTAATATTATGTGTTGTTGTTGCTTTTGTTCAATGTAATGCATCCTTGCTGTAAAAAAGTATAAATTAAAAACAATTTACTAAACTAACACAGATATAGATCTGGACACACACACACACACACACATACACACACACACACACACAATATATATATATATATATATATATATATATATATCTCACACATATAAAATATTGTATGAATACATCGTACCCGCTTTGTGCAAGTGCGTCTTTCCTCCACTGCCTATTGGTTTCTCTGGCGCTGGGGTGGACAGGGTTGAATTCATGATGGGCACTTCACTGGTGGTTGCTAGTGTGGTGCTTGTTGTTGTCACAGAAACAAGCGTAGTGGTTGTTATTGGTGGTACAGTCAACGTTATTTCAGACTCTTCCAAAACTAGCTCGGAGCCTCTTTTGTCCTCGGTTAGGTGGCCAGTGTGGGTTTTGGCAGAGTTTTCTGAAAAGAGAATAAGGAGAAAGCCAGGGAGGGTTTGAAAGGCAGATTACAACTCTTGGCCTGAAGTTTCACCCCGAGCATTTCAGATTCCTCACATCAAAAGAATTATTTATGAGATGTTGCACTCGAAGAAACTTCCTGCATTGTAACCCAGTCTCTGCCCGCAACGTTTGGATTCGACATTCCTACACTGAGCCCATTTCATCTCATGCCATGTACAACAGATCTCCGCAAGACAATGTCAGCGGAGGGACCCTAATCTGAGTCTCCTCTTCCTGCACTGTGGGAGCATCTGAACATTACACATGTGGACATGAGTACAGGACATAAGTACATCAGATATTCATATACACTCCATCACTGCTATCTGTCATTCAAGGACACAGGCCCAGTACTGTAATAGTTTTGGACACCTCAGCAAACTTATTATTTTCTCTTCCCTGCATGTCACTGTTTTATATTTGGTTCTGGAAAGCAATGGGAATGATTTCATCCCAGAGGAAAGTTCTTGCTGATACTGCTGATGAAATAAGAAATACAGAGCAGCATTTCACTAAAATAACTCAAGTTATTGCCTCTCAGGGATTTCAGGGTAGATTTCAGGTCCAGATTTATGAGAATGGAAGGGAACCACCTTTTCCTAACCATGGGCTATTCTGGTGTTCACAATTAAGGATTTTAATGAGAAATAAAATATAAGAGGAAAGGAATTGTGGAGCAATTTTATAGAGGATATGTGGGAGATCCAGTCACGCTTACAAGAGGCTCATGAAATATAAACAATAAGATGCTTCTCTTGACTTTCTGCTCTTGTACCTCCTGTAAGGTTTTATATTCATAAGGTGTGCTGGAACATTTTAAATCCTGGGGTCACAACTACAGGTGCAAACAACCTGTCCTCAAAAACTTTATATAAATA
>JAUZSZ010000101.1:20601925-20612679 GCA_034780575.1 Labeobarbus marequensis | reverse complement strand
GCTCTAAAATGCAACATGGTTTGAAACCCCTGTTGAAAAGTTTATCATATTGCGTAATTGGAGTGTTCATTTATACTAAATGCAAATAGCCTTCATTGTTGGCAGAGGCTATTTACACTATCTCCGCCCACCAAGGTGTGATTGGGGTAGTCTGGACTACAAAAAACGATTGTCAAACATCAGTTTCAGTGGCGAAGAGGGTAAAGCGCGTGCTGCAGTGTTTTTGATGCGATCGAACTGAGCTTGAATCCAAACTTATTTTTTCTCTCTTTTCAAATCTCATATCACATTGGCAAGGCATTAATTTTCAATAGAAATGAAGGAAATAATCAAAAAGTTGAAAATAACGTATTGGATAGGGTAAGAGCAGGTGTAGGGAGGGCTTAATTTGTCCCATTGAATTAAAATTATAATTTACACTACATTACAATACGTTATCATAGCGTACAGTTTTATAATGTACTACAATACTGCGGTTCAAATAATTGCCGCTATTTGCAATAAGTAGTATAAATAGCAGAAAATCCTACTATTTTAACATAGTGTAAATGGAATCTATAGCCTAGTTATTTGCACATAGTGTCAATAGCATATCGCTAAAAAATACTGTTATTTGCACTTAATTGTCGCACATCTGTCGCTAAGAAAATATGCTATTTTACTTTAGTATAAATAGTATTTAATTGCTGTTAAGCCACAGCCTTACATAATATAAACTGGTATCCATCATATAGCTGTTCCTTTGTAATCAGTCACAACTTAACACAGTCCCCAGGACAAATTAGCTGTCAAAAGGCTAAAGTTAAAAGGTTAAAAAAAAAAAAAAAGAAAAATCTAAAAAAAATAAAATTGGCAGGACTTTCGTGATTATGGTATGGTGAACATAAGTCTGTTCTGCCCCTTGAGATGTTAAAGTCTAGTCTCAATTTCACAGGGCTCCATCAAATGTAAACACGCAAACGTACAATTTCAAAATTAAAAATACAAACTCATATCTTATTAGCTGACCACTAATTCCTGGGCACTTTCCAGTATTTTTTTTTTTTTTTCCAAAATATAAAATTCCATTCAGTATTTATTGTTGTGTTTTCCAGTAAAATATTTTAGCATTAGATTTGATTTATTGATATGCTTTGATATGATTGATTGATTGATGTTTACAAAATCAAGAATATCTTTGTCTCGAATATCTTGAAAATTGAGTTTCCTTTCAAATTTCACTTTCATGTTCATTCTTTTCAATTGATTACAGTTTTTTTTTTGTTGTTGTTGTTGTTGTTTTTTTTTTTATATATTTCACAATATGAGTTGTTTTACTATATTAAAAGAATTAAACTTTTGCAAGCATAACAGGCTTCTTTTAAAAAAAGATTCATTTGTTTGTTTGTTTGTTTGTTTCCTCTCAAACAATGACATTTTAACCTCAAAAAGTCCAGTGATGCTTAAAAACGATTAAACCAACTAAATTGATGAATTGGTGGGAGGTAATATTGGTGTTTTTGCTGCAGGAAAGTCACCCCGACTGCTACACCATTTTTTGATGATCGATTACAGTCATTAGTGGCGCCACTGTAGAACAGAGCAAATACAAAGTGTGATGAAAGGTTAACCTTCTGGTTCTGGCCACTACTGAGCCCAAAGTTCATTTCTCACTGTCAAATGACTCAAGGTGAATTACACCGTGATCCACTGATAGGACCACAGCTGGCGAGCACTTCCCATGATATCATTCATTTCATGTCACTGCTATCATGTCATTTCAAAAGCATGCCTTGATATATATATATATATATATATATATAGGAAACATTTAAGATTAAGTTAAATGCATTGTATTTACTTCACTGCCTTTCTTTTAAGCAGTGAATATTTTGGTTGACTCCATATTGGAAACCACTGAAGAACCAAATCCTTCTTCACAGACACTCTTAGAGGTTTATCATCTGAGTGTCACAACATCAGAACAGGAAAGTAATCCATCATTAGACATTTGGAGTTAAAGTTTTCCATCATGGAGGTCACAGTTCTTCAGTGTCGCCTTCCGAAATCATTCTAATATCATTAATTATCATTGTTGCTCAAATATTAGTAATTGTTCTTATTATTATCAGTGCTGAAAACTGGTTTGTATTCATTTATTGTTTGTTTGTATCACTTTTTTGTAGAAACTGATTATTTCATTATTTGATGAGTAGAAGGTAAAAAAATAGCATTTATTTGAAATACAAATTTTGTAACTATTTATTTATTTATTTATTTAATGTTTGTTTGTTTGTTTGTTTGTAGATACTGTGATTCTTTCTTGGATTAATTTTTTGAAATATAAATATGTATTTGTTTGTTTTTTAGAAAATGTGATTCGTTCATTCTTTGATTAATAGAGTGTTCCAAAATATAGCATTGATTTGAAATAAATGTATTTGTAACTATTTATTTTTTGTTTGTTGATACTGTGATTATTTCTTTCTTTTTTGAATAGAAACTTAAAAAAAAAAAAAATACAAATAAAAAATAAATTATTTAAAATATAAATATTTATAACTATTTATTTATTTATATTATTGCCTTAAACCAAGGGTCTTCAACCGCGGGTCCACAGGGGCACTGCAGGGGGTCCACCAAATAATGTTTCATCACAAATAATTTGTTTTGTTAAAAAAGTTAAGGAAAGGAAAGTGTGGCCAAACATGTTGACCCATACTCAGAAATTGTGCTCTGCATTTAACCCATCCAAGTGTACACACAGTAGTGAACACACACCCGGAGCAGTGGGCAGCTATGTTGCGGCGCCCGGGGAGCAGTTGGGGGTTCGGTGCCTTGCTCAAGGGTCTCACCTCAGTCATGATATTGACGGTGGAAAGAGCACTGGTTTTTCACTCCCCCCACCTACAATTACTGCCGGACCTGGGACTCGAACCTGTAACCTCTGGGTTACAAGTCCGACTCTCTAACCATTAGGCCATGGCTGCCCTTAAAAGGTAGCCCCTAAGAAGTTTGCAATACAAATGGTTTGTGCACTGATTTGCGGTGAAAAAGAAAAAAAGGTTTATGGAGGAGAAAATGGTTATTGTGGTCTATAATTACTCCTCGAACTTCCCACTGTCCTGTATCTTGCTCTCTCATTGGCTGTAGGTCATCGCCAATGTATTTTTCAGTCAGGACTCATTTCACATAGCAGGATTCAGATATTTAGCATGGCAAATATTTCACAGGCGATTCTCTCAGATCACATCTTTGGTAATTCAAACTGCTTGATTGTCACTCGATGAGCACCGATTTGCCTCCAATTTTGGGCATTTGATGGCTCTGATCTGTTGGCAAGTGAAAATCGGGGCGAAAATTGTGCAGTGTGAACTGTGACATCAAATCACAAGTTTGTAACGGTCAGCAGTTATCTGACATGACAAATAAAAGTCACAAACATGCCACTTGGAAGTAATATATGAATAAGCTGTAAAAACTAATGCCAAATTCACACTGCACAATTTTAGCCCCGATTTTCACTCGCTGACAGGTTTTGCGAAATCCCCACCAAATGCCTGAAATCAGAAGCAAATCGGTGCTCGTTCACACAAGTGACAGTCGCGCTGTGTGAATTATCAAAGATGCGTTCTGAGAGAATCGCTGACTTGTTGCTGATGCCCGTGAAATATTTGCCATATTAAATATCTGGACCTGTCGGCTATCTATCTATCTATCTATATTCTATTATTATTATCAATTGTTGTTTATTTATTAAATTATTATTATTCATTTTAATTTTAGTCATGAGAAAACATTTTGTTACACTTTTTATTATTTATATTTTATTTTATGTTTTATTTTATAACATTATTTTATGTTGACATCACAAGAAAAACATTTAAAATCTAGAGATCATGAGAAAATTAAGGTCGAGTTCACAAGAATACAATTATTTTATTGTAGACCATGAGAAAACGAGTTCATTATTTATCTCGAGATCATGAAAACAACTATTTTATTATGTTAAGATCACAAGAAAACAGCTATTCTGTGTCAGGATCACAAGACAATTTTTTTTTGTTTGTTTTTTTGTCAACATCACAAGAAAACAAACTAAACAACTATTTTGTTATGTTGAGGTAAAGCGAAAACAAAGTTTATGTTGAGATCACAAGAAAATAACAAATAAAGAAAAAATATAATGCATGGCCTTTAAGGGCTTCCAGAATTTTAAGCACAATATACCAGTATATTTATTTATTTGGAAAAGATCGCCCCCAGGTGGCAAGCCATGTATATTTGGAAATGCAATACTATAAACCTGTACAGGTTTCTTTCTTCTGCTGAATCCTCTGTTGTGTTCAGCAGAAGAAAAAAATCAGGTTTGCAATAATTTGAGGCTGAGTAAATGACAACAGAATGATCAATTTGAACTATTCTTTCAATCCACCAAGTTTGTGATGTAGAAATTTCACATACACACCTTCTCTTTCTCTTCCTGTCTACAACACAGCCGAGAAACAAGAGGTTAGGAGAGCGATCCTGAGCTGTTCCCTGAGTAATATCAGAGAGGAGGAAGCTGATGAAGATGGAAGTGATGAAGAGACATGACTCCCCTCATAAAAAATACTTTAGACGAGTAGTTTAACCATGCAGTAATCAGGGAGATGTACTAATATTTTGTATACTTATAGTAAAGGGTTATACCACAAGACACATTTGCGTTTTTGTTTTCTGAAGCATTTTGTGATTTGTAAATGGAGTATATCATTCACATTACTGATATTACTGTATGAACTCTGGCCATGTGCTGTGTAGGTCACGTGTATATGTTTTTTTTTTCTGTATTGATTAAAATGTTATGTCTGTAAAGGTCTCTTTCGAATAAACCAAATATGAACAACAGTAAATGCGTCGACAGCAAAAACAGGACTATCTCTGGTCATAAAGTATGCGAGTGCGAGATTACACATACATTACATCACATTTTACAGTCAAATGCTCCAATCAGAATGGCTGAATCCGCGCATGCGCACTCCGTAAACCTGCGAGGCTTATAACCCTCATCCGGGTGTTTACGGTTCCCGATTGGCGACCCGTCGCCATATGTCAGACATTATTTAACTGAACTAAAATTGGGGTTAAAACCCATTTATTCATCCGTTTTCCTCTTTTGGAGAGCGGTTAACGCCTTGTTGGGCGCAACACTTCCCACGCCAAGGAAAAACAGCGCTTTTCAAGGGGCGAGGCCCCGCTTTTTGGG
The DNA here is from genome assembly GCA_034780575.1 of Labeobarbus marequensis. Classification (NCBI taxonomy): domain Eukaryota; kingdom Metazoa; phylum Chordata; class Actinopteri; order Cypriniformes; family Cyprinidae; genus Labeobarbus; species Labeobarbus marequensis. Next base: position 20,607,452 of record JAUZSZ010000101.1, on the reverse strand, counting down.
CACTTGTTTTTTTGTGTTAGCGCACAGCTTTTTTTACTGAGGCATTTGGATTGTGTCTCTCTGTTTTTCTCTCGGTTTGTTTATGGTCAAGATGTCGCCGTAATGGGGTCTCCGCGTTTGACAGCAATGAATAAGGGCCTTCGTCGCCTGACCTGCATTCGCAACAACCCGTTGTTCTCCCCGTTTAATGCTACAGAGCTCGGAGGCTCTGTCCCCGGAGTTCGGCCTCAATATGGAGAAAAACCCAAACGCCAACAACAACAGCAGCAGCACGAAGATCCCGCCCCGTTCCAGCTCTACAGGCCCGACTCCTGCAGACTCTAAAGCCAAAACAGGTACACAATCACACGCTTGTCATGGTCAACTTTGAGGGAAAGTGTATGTGCTAGGGGCGTACGGCATGGTTTTGTTTGTGTCTGCTGAGATTGGCAAGTTTCCTGTATAACTTCACACAATGGAGGAATTCGAGCAATATAATCAAGATTGGTATTAAACAGTGTCGGATGTGAGCTTTTGTTGACAGGCAATATTTTCTCTGAAATTGTTTTTCAGGCATATTTTTACTTTGAGTGTACTTTCAGTTTTTTTTTATCAGTTTATCAAATAAATCAAATCCATAATAAACTAAATGGCATGTGAAATAATAAATATATTAATTATAAATATAGTGAATTACAGAGAGAGAAATTCAGTTCGTTTTAGGGAAATGATAGGTTAGTAGTTTAGTGAATTCAGTTTTAGTCTATTTATGATGTTTTTTTTTAAAATATATTTATATGATATTTATTTTTATATATTTAAGAGTGACACACACACAGCTGTGTAACCATAAAATTAGTTTATATCAAGTTGTTACATGCACTGACACCGATGAACACCAGAATAATATACACAAACACATGGGCTGTAAATTCTTGGAAAAAAGCGGTTTCATTGTCGTTAAATAATCTGAGTATTATTAATTGTCATTTAATACCAGGATCACAAATTAAAAGGCACAGATAAGTGCAGACAAAGTGAATTCTACTTTTTAAAAAAATATTTTATGTTTAACTTTATAACATTTTATATTTTAAATTCATTAAATTAGTTACCTTTCATGGTTTTTTTGTGCCTTTTAATTATGTGCCGTTTATTAAATAATAGCATTCAAAAACAATCATTATACAATTTAATGTCTATTATATCAGTTCCTTTTTTCCAACTTGTTCAGATTGGGTTTACATATTTTAACATATTACATATAACGTGTTTGTCATTTTCTCTGGTGTCAGTGCATATATCCATGCAATATAAACTCATTTTCTGATAACACAGACATGGGTGGGGTGTGTGTGTCACTCTCCAATATAGATAAAGCAATATCAAAACTGAATTCCCTTAAACTAACCTAACAAGCTAACAGAATTTCCATGCATTTCTTGATCTACCCAAGCGGAACCTTATATTTGGGTTTATTTTCCCCTCCTCTTAGTAGCAAATCAGATGCACGAGGATCATGGTCAGGATCTATTCTTGTCAGCAGTCTGCCATGTGACCACAAGAAAAGCTTCAGTGCTATATTGCCCTCTAGCTTTTGGATGGACCTAGAAAAGCCTCCAGCATATCAGAATCAAATCACTTTAGATAACAACTAAAACAGTGTTGTCTGTGTTTTAGTTTCCTCTCTGAAACACTTGTGCAGTGTGTGACTGGATTGATTAGCTAAGACTGTGCAAATGTTGTCAAAAATAATGAAAAATGAAGGGTTTCGTTCTACAAAAACTCAGCTCGCTGAGAGAAAACACACATAAAGTTGTTTGTATTCAAGAAAATGTAATATTTTGCAGCCTCTTGTCAAATAAAATGTTATGCTTAGAGTAATAAACTGATGTTTTTTGACACTTCTCCTTTTTTCCCCGTTCTTGTAGATGGTAAGAATAATGGGGGCTCAAAGCGCTATAGCCGCAAACGTGAGCCCACTTTTGCCAAGGCTGAGAGCTTTCCAGGCCCACGCCGCTCCCAGCCACATAAAAGCAAGAATTTTGACAAGAGACCCCCTCAGAGAGGTGGCGGATGGGGGAGACAGTATGGACTCGCTGGTGGTGGGAGAAGAGAAGAGGTGCGTTTAAATAAACCTTTGGATTATGATTCATTTGCACTACCATAAAGGGCTGTGTTTATGCTTCCTTATTGCATGTTAATGGGAAGGTTGCAGTGATCATGTTGGTTAATTAACTACTTGCCTATAATACAAACAAACAGACCTGTACTTATATGGGTTAACCGGGATAAACTGTTGGATTCTGTCATTAGGTAGCAGAGAACCACCGGGCAGAGTTTAGCCCGGCTCAGTTTGCTGGACCCAAAAAGATAAGTCTGAACCACCTGCTCAACTTCACGTTCGTGCCACGAGGAGGCCATTTTGGCTCCGGAGCTGATGGCCGCTCCTGCTGGGGTCGCCGCAACAAGTGGGGTCACAAACACAAGCCCTTCAACAAGGAGCTTTTTCTGCAGGCAAAGTGAGTACAGTGGAATATGTTGCATACATTTATATGAATTGATATTAAATCACATGCAACAATACTCTGTGTACTGCAGTGTTATTACAAGCTGGTAAAATTAGAACAAATTCTAAGCTGATGAGTGTTTTTTTCCCTTTGTCCACCAGTTGCCAGTTTGTGGTAATTGATGATCAGGACTATCAAGCCCACTTCACTGATCCAGACACTTTGGTGGACTGGGACTGTGTGCAGCAAGTGGTCAGTTGAGACTTTACACTTCCTTGTTATATCCTGTTAGTGCCTTTTCTACAAATCTCAGTGTGTTCATCATGCCATTTTTTTTTCTCGTTCCACACAGCGCATTAACAGTCATGAGGTGCCGTCTTGTCCGATCTGCCTGTATCCCCCTGTGGCGGCTCACATCACGCGCTGCGGCCACATCTACTGTTGGCCATGCATGCTGCACTACCTCTCTCTGAGTGAGAAGAGTTGGTCCAAGTGCCCCATTTGCTATGAGGCCGTGCACAGCGCTGATCTCAAGAGGTTGGTACAGAAAAAACCCGTTTATAATACTTGTTTGGTTTTTAAATTAGTGTTAACATCATGATGTAGAAAAGAAGAAATCTGTTATTTATTTAAATCAGCCCCTGGTATATAGAAGTGCCGTAATTCAGTCAAGACACTGCAGTTTGTTCACTGTTGTCACTGAAGCCTGTCTTGTCATCTTTCAGTGTGGTTGCGATGGAGACGCGTCAGTACGTGACCGGTAACGTCATCACTATGCGTCTGATGCGGAGAGAGAAAGGATCGCTGGTGGCTCTTCCCAGCTGTCAGTGGGTGAAGGTGGAAGAGCCCATTCATTTTGGAGGTGAGACATTTTGCTGTTTGCATGAGACTTTTGTGGTGTTTATTTGAGTATGTCGTCTTTGACACTCTCCTTCATTTCTTGCAGATGTGCATTTGCGCGCATACTCTAAGCTGCTGCTGGCATCTCAGAAGCAGGTTTTGGGTTTGCTGGCTGAAGAGAGGGTGGCTCTCCAAACTCAGCTCGGCCAAGAGAAAGATGACCCGCAGGCCTGTTTCATACAGAGCGCCTTGCTGCAGCTGCAGGTGCGCATGCATTCACGCTGGTATATGAATGTAGGGTTGACAAGCTGCCTTGACTCTTTTCCAAGTTACAAACCACTTAAACCTGAAACAAGCTAAACAAGTCCCGCTACTGTTTTGAAAAAGTGGTTTGTATAGGTTGCTTAAATAGTTTTGACGTTGACAATAAGGTAGAAAAAACACTGAATTGTATATCTCATATGTAATTTGTATAATTTATTATAGAAAAACAAGAATTTGGGTTAACAGCACCAAACTTCATCATTTACATGCAACTAGCTTCTGTTTCATAAACTGTTTTATGAAACTAAAAACATACAGTATAGCTGAAAAAAAAATAACCGGAAGAGTTACATGACTATGGATCGCATTGCATAACTTTCTGAAGTTACTTTGGTTAAAACTGCACAAAAGTAAATGGAAAAAGTAGTTGCTGTAAGTTACTTAAATAGCTTAAACTACATGTAAAAGTTATTAAAATAGCTTTAAATTTTGTAACTCAAGTTAATAAATGTATTACATATAAATGATGAGAATTTGGGTTGATAGCTTGAATAACTGACTAATGTTTTATAAACATTTTCTGCTTCAAAAACCATTTTATAAATCTGAAAATATATAACGTAACATTAAAAAAGGCAGAATGTTTACTGGAAGTGCTACATGGCATAGAAAAAGCATTGAGCTATGTTACACTATTACAGTATTTTTAAATTTTTATTTTTTTTGGTTATTTACTCAACACTGCACACAAACACAAACCTCACATTATATCTCTGACTCTGAACGAACAGGAGCGTGAGGAGCTTCTTTTAAAGGGAGGCTGTAAAAATGGAGGTTCTGTTGATGGGGCGGACATGAGGAAACTGTCTCTATCTGAACACTCCTCTCCAGAGGTGCCCGTGGTCAAGTACCTCACAACCTCAAAGGTTAGTAAAGGCAGTGCTCCTTTCTTTTAGCATGAGGTTGTTATAGAAGTAGGCATCATATACTACATTTGTGAGTTTTGTTTCAAATATAATATATACCGGTACTTTTCCAGTACCGGTATACTGCGCATCCCTATGTTACAGTGTTTTTTTTTTTAATTTTTTTATTTTTTTGCAGAGACTCTTTAAAGGAATCATATGATGTTGCTAAAAATAATAATATTTGGTGTATTTGGTGTAATGCAATGTTTGTGGTTTTCCACATACTGTACATTATTGTTGCTCCTCTATGCTCCACCTTTCTGAAACACATCGATTTTTTTACAAAGCTCATCGATCTGAGTAGCGAGGTGTGATCTGATTGGCCAGCTATCCAGTGCATTGTGATTGGCCGAATACCTCAAGTGTGTAACGGAAATGTTATGCCCCTTACCATATTGTGATGCCGTGTCCCAGTGCGACGAGACAAAAACAATAAAACCCATTATAAATGAGGAATCTGTTACATCCAGTGGGGACATTATTACTGATTGTAATGACTTATACTGTCTTTTTATGCGTCACGTTGCATCGCGCTGCCTAAACATTACCATGTCTGCATTTGTGATCGGAGAAACGACAAACAAGCAGCACTACTTTACACAGCTCAAAACTCGTGTTTGAGTAGTCAGTGCCAAATTCTTTACATATCTAAACGCACTTACAGGCTGCGAGTCAGAAGCACCAGACTGTCCTTGCAAAGCTGGAATTGCCCACTTTATAGAAACAGCCTTTGAGCACAGCTGGCATTGTAGGCTACTCTTCCAGGTTCAGGAAATAGTCCTCTGTAAAATGCGCTGCAAACACTCTAATATTTGGGTTGTAAGTACAACTTTACCACTGATTTCTAGTTGTGTCCTCTTTTGGAAGCCCATACAAAGTAGTTTCGCGTTCACAGCGAAACACAGTGTCTCCAGGACATGGTGCCGGCAGCAAAAATACTACAGCGAGAATAAAAATCACACCCTC
>JAUZSZ010000101.1:20578287-20590059 GCA_034780575.1 Labeobarbus marequensis | reverse complement strand
ATTTTTGGCTTTGCTGATTGTAATATTATAGATGGCTTTGCTATAAAATTAAGTACAGTTTGATATTGAGTTTGAGTAAAAACCTTGAAAAAGCTATTGTAGGTTTTCCATGGCTAATCAGCCTAAATTATGTAATAATTGTAAAATAATTATGGAAATAATTAGCCACCCATTTAACAGAAATTTTACTTAAAGACATTTAATGGACATTCTCATTTATCTCAGTCCCTCACTCTTAAAATTTCTCATCCCTGTGATTTAAGACTTATCTTCTCAATTAACAAGAGTTCAAAAGAAATTGCTCATTTAAAATATCACTAAATTAATTCTCCAATCGTTTTTTTTGTACTCAGTTCATCCTCTAGCTTAAGTGTTTTGCAAAAGTTAACTCAAACATTAAAACATTTTTTAAACCGAGAAATGTACAGCTATTTAAAACTGACTCATTTTAAAATCAAGTAAAAATGGTAAATTAATACATTTTATTGAAATATATTGAATTGTATGTTTATTTGATAATCTAAAACAGTTAAAAACTAAAAACATTTAAATTTCAATAAATCAATTGCTTGTTGCTTTTCTTTGTCCTTTTGTCAATGAAAAAATTATGGCATTTCATAAACATTCACATATTCTATTCAGTATTCACAGAGACATTTATTCTTATGAACTTCCAGTTCATAAAGAAAGCATCATGCTCCTTTTGTTTTCCAAAATGCTTTTATTGATTTTATTACACATTCCTACAAAATGGGCAGTTATACAATATGTTGTATTCTTACAGTATTCCCAAACAAAGACACAGATGGAAATATCAATCACTGACTCAACCTCCTCTTTCATATCAGATCAACTGAGAAAACCGTAAGGCTACAGGGTAAAAATGGAAATAAAACACTTTGGTTAATTCACTTTAAGCTCGTTAAATGCTTATTAGAAACAGAAAACCTGCACAGTACTACGAGAAATTTGGATCAGATGATTTTGTGTGTGAATAAGAGAAGCGAAGAGGTTTTTAAGGACGTGAAGAGATGCATTTATGTAATAATATGAAGCAGCAACAAAAGAATATAATGGACAGTTTATCATGGAAGGATAAAAGTAGCAAAGGTCATGATTTGCCCCAGTTTTACATGAACACACAATGTGTCAGACGGAGCAGATATGAAAGCCAATAATGGAGAAATGGCACTAGACGGAAATAATTGAATAAATGAAGGGCCATACAAATCATTGGACGTGTATTTAAAGCTCCAGGTACTTTGTTGCCATGGCAAGAATTGGGGCGCCTGTTGGGACACCAGGGAAAGGGCCGCTGGATCCAGCAATGTCGATATGGGAGTAAGGCAGAGGCTTGTCCGAGTCCACTCCATGCTGTAAGACAAACATGCAGATGGTTAATGTATGTACTTTTACAAAAATGTTATATTTTAATTAAATCCTAAAATATTAATATACCCATTTTGTGTTTGTCTACCTTATCCAGTCCAGAAGCCATGATGAGGAAGGCGGCGGGCGTCTGGTGTCCACGTGGTGTGGCGGATGAGGGCAGGTTATTGGACTGCAGGATCTCCTCATACTCAGACTTCCCTTTGTGGAACTCGTAATCCTCTCGACGAATGGTGGACACCTCGAACAGATCTCCCAGCACCTCTCCCGCTGCCACACGAACCGATTTCAGACAAATGAAGCTACATTTATGGAAGCAAAAACAAACTCTTCTTACCTTTCTGCCACTGCAGAGCATTTCCTGAGCGGTGAGCAGCACCGTTATCCATTATGATCTACAGGGACAGATAATAATAATAATGTTTAATTTATATAGCGCCTTTCCCAAGCTCAAGGATGCCTCACAATGACAATAGCAAACAAACAATAATTTCGTACATAACCACTTAGGTGGACAACTGACATTTGCCCAAGTCCAAGTTAACATTCTCGTAGCAGAATTTTGAATGTATTGCAAATGGGAGATGGAGCGGTCTAGTAGTCCAGAGGGGAAAAGGACAACAAAAAAAAAGGGTGTTACAGTAATCGAGGCAAGATGTAATAAATGCCCGTATTAAGGATTCAGCATCTTTGCTTGACGAAGAAATGGAGTTTGGCAATATGAAAAAAATGCAGCTTTAGAGAGTTTACTAATATAAGCACCTAGGTTTAATGAAGAGTCAAGAATGATACATAGGCTAAGTTTTTGACAGTGACAGACGGAATAATTGATGTAGCTTCAAGGTCAAGTCTAGGGGCTTTAGTTATTTTGTTTGAGTTGGGGGACTGACAAGTAAGATTTATGTTTAAGTCAAACTCAAACTGAGAAAACTGAACTTTAGCTAGGTCTTTAACTCGTTGATGCATGATGATAGAGATGCAGTCTGGTGAATAGAGTCAGGTGGCAAGCAGTATATATATCTGAATATTGTCGGTATAGCAATGGTACTGAAAACCACGGCAGTGAATAATTTGTCCGAGGGGCATAATGTAAATAATAAATAATAATAGCCTGAGAATTGAGCCCTGTGGAACACCCTGTTCGAGTAAGACAGAGGGACAATGGTTAAAGTACCACTGATGTGTAGTAAACAGTTTTTTTTCAGCCCTCAGAAAATGTAGGAGTATGTTGTTGAAGTACTTACAGAGTAATGCGGTCCCATGGCTCTGATAGCATGTCCGGTCAGAGTGGCTATAGTGAAGAGATGAGGAGACACTTCCTGCAATGCCTAGAGAAACACAAAAGAGCTCTAGATCACCAAGAAAAATAATTTCATATTTAAAATAAATTGTTTTTCATTTTAGTAGCAGATCTAAACAGGTGGAGCTGGGGGAGGCTCTGATAGAACACTGCAGGGCCAGCTTACAGTAAATACTGAACCAGATTATTTAAATGTTGAGCAAGCAATCTCACTAGTCTGATGTTAGCAGATTGCACGTAATGGACCTATTAGCCAGCACCATTTGGAATTTCATAACTGAAATGAACAATATAATCTATAAAATCATCTCTAAACTAAACTTTTTAAATAGTTTTCATTAATTGAAACCAAGCTAAAATAAAATTAAATATACATTTTTTGATAAAAAACTTAAACTTCAACAATTAATAACTGAAAAATAAAAGCTAATAAAAAAAAAAATCCTACTTAAATTGCTTATTAGCATGCCTATTATTAACATATCGGCTGTTTATTAGTACTTATAATGCATTTATTCTACATGACTATATTCTACAGCCCTAATCCTACCCAATACCTAAACTTAACAACTACCTTACTATTAATGAGCAACAAATTATGAGTTTATTGAGGCAAAAGTCATGGTTAATGGTTTGTTAATAGTGAGAATTGGACTTCAAATTAAAGTAGGACCATGTATATGAAGATGTGTTGTTGGGCCCAACATAAGCATCTATACAAATCCAACATTATATTTTTACTTATTCATAAAAGTAATGAAATGTGCAGCTCAAACTCAGAATGTCTTTTAAAATGATATGCAGAGCAGATGCTACATACAAGCAAATGAAATTTTCCTTCATTTCAATGATTTGGTATCTTATTATTATTATTTTTTTTTTTTGTTTGGTTCCATCATATGATTCTGATCTTGTGATAGGGCCCATTTAAATCTTAAAATAGTAATGCAGGCTATTTTAGAGTGTATTTACCTGCTCCTTCATCTCACACAGCAAGTCCACCATGACCATTCTTCCTTCAGCATCAGTGTTTCCAACTCGGATTCTACGACCAGCACGAGACACCACCAACTCATCCGCTACATAGCAATCTGCCAAAAAAACACAAATTAAAAAGTGACCCATATTTGGCAATAGACACCCAAACTGGTCCCACACATGCACACAAAACTGCTTACCAGATCCGACACTGTTTCGCACCATTGCCATTGCACCTACAACCTTCAGGTGTTTGGGCTTTAGTTTGGCTAAGATCTAAAAAACAAAACAAAAAACATTGAAATTGCACTCTAATTTTCTTGTCAGTAAAAAGAGCAGGTGTATATGTGATCGGTACCTGGAAGAAGCCAGCAACCGCCGCAGATCCACATTTATCTCTGTGCATTCCAGCCATGATTCCTCCGGCCTTGATGTCAGCTCCACCGGTGTCATACGTAATGCCCTGCCACAACATTCAATGTTCATATGTACTGGAAACACTTCTATCCCTGGTGTCCAAGTACAGTAACCTAAAACCCACCTTGCCAACCACCATGAGGGTCTGTTGAATGGGTCCTTCCCCACAGTACAGCAGCTTGATCACTCGGGCCTGGTGGCGTGGCACAGCTGAAGCACAAACATAATGAATTAACTATTTTATTTGCATTATATTTATTTATTTCTGTGTTTGGAAAATGGCAGCATTGAAAATAAGTTCAGTGTTTGAAATAAAATATCTTACAATTAGCACAGCGGTTGACCGCAGCCAAACAGGGATACTCCTTCTCCAGAGTATTCAAATTACTCACTACAGTCACCTAGGAAAGACATGGAGATGAATGAAGCATGTCAATACTTAGTGAGATGAGATACAGTTTAAAATGCTCACGTAGAGACTCACCGTTACAGGAGTATCCTTGAAAACTGTTTGCATATACTCTGCTACACGAGGGGCTGCCATTCGCTCTGGGTCAGAGCCACCGATGTCACGATAGACAAACCTATACCATTCACAAATGATCATTTTACTGATTTTTGTACACAATGGATCACAGCAGACACCTGGTTAATCCAAAATCTTTGACCATATAAAAATTCCACACAGACTCGCACCTGCCGCTCTCCAGAGCAGTAGCCAGTTCAGTAATGGCTTCTCCCTGCGCCCGGTTCTTCGCCCAGATGCCCAGCACAGCCAGCTTATGAGATGATGACTTGTGCTCCCTAACCTCTAAAGGCTGATGTCACAGAAAAATAACAAGGTTAATGACATATATATCCACTTTATTTCAATTAACTAAAAATGTTTAATATTTTAATAATGAAAAATGTTAATTAAAAAACAGAACTGAAATAAAAAGTACTTAAGTACAATTTTAATTTAATTTTAGGTAAAAACATCAATATGTATGCATGTATGGATAGATAGGTAAATAAGTAGGTAGATAGATATTTAAGGAAACTGAATTTATAATATATAACCATTTGGATGAATGAATTAAGTAAAGTGAAAATTAAAAATGTACATTACAAAACAAATTGTACAAAATTTCTCACCATGTAGAGAACATGCAGGGCTCCTAGAACAGCCACTAAGGTGCTCTTTGCATAGCTGCCATGTGGAGGACAAACCAGCAGAGGGCGCTGCATGCCAGCTTTCAGGGCCCTGTAACAACAACAACAAAAAATATTCAGATCAACATAAAAACTCTAGATGAGGAAAAGTCCTTTTTAAAGAGAGAAATGTGTTGTAGAAGAACGTGAAGCCGAGAACACGTGAAGAAAAGATAATGTTGTTTTGACAGGATGTACACTGATCATTACACATCATGTTTGCTTAAGCACCTCTTAATGCCATTAGCAGCAGCATCACTGAAGCGCCGGACATCATCATAGTCCCGATTCACCGGACCGGTGCAGGCAAACACCAGTCTGTTTCCAGAGAGACCAGGAACCCTGACCACCACAACCTCTTCACTAACGCAACAGTCCACCTGAATATGACAGAGTGACAGATGTGTGCAATAAAAAGAAATGCATATCAAAAACATGTCTGGCTAGGAGTGTGTGGTGTTGAACTCACTGCACTGTAGTCCTGTAATGGTGCTTTCAAACACTCCAGCTCATCAGGAAGCTGCTCATAACTTTGGCATATCAAGATTATGCCATCAAAACTGTAAAAGAGAAGAATAACCCAAATCAACCTTCACGATAGAGCAATATACACTTTTGCTCTAATATAGCTGCAGTAAAACCAAACAGTACTGTAGTGCTAAAAAATAATTTTCTTGATCTGTACTGTTGTTTTGCAATCGCAAATATGCAAACATGGTTAAAACCACATACATTTACTTGTGAATCAAAATTTTGGAAGATATTAATACTTGTTTTCAGACAATATACCCATATGGCCAGTGTTGTTGCTGTTTACTAAACTAATGATTAAAAATAATTAATTAATTTAAATAAAGCTGAAATATAATACAATATAAATATGAGCTGAAACTGCAAAAAAAAAAAAAAAAAAAAGATTAATAACTGTTATTTATCATTTATTTATACATGGTATCAAAAATAAATGTTTGTATGACAGAAAGCTCAGTGCCCAGTGCTTTTTTATTTTATGCATAAAATTAATTAAATGTATTTGTTTTATGCATAAAACAGGAAAAATGTTTATAAATGCATGTGATTTTATGTCATTTTACTGGAAAATCAGGACAAAAATACAGATCTAAATGTGTAGGTCAGTTTACCCTGGGCCACACTTGAGACAAACTATACTTTTACACATCAGTTATCAGAAAGCAGGCTAAAGTCTATGTGTTGTTGATTGTAAAGCAGGCTGTTCAGATAACAGAAGTGATGACTGATTCACTAAAAGTCAGTTCCTGTGATGGTAACATAATGCTGCCATGTAGTACTTGTGAGCAGCCATGCACAAGCGAAGCACATCAAGTTCAGAGTTTGAGACAGCGATCTACTAACTTCTGGTCCTTGCAGTCAGTGGTACACTGGAGAGGCTGGACACTGGATTGAAGGAAAGACAGAGAGAAGATTAAAACCTTTATAAATGTCATCTTGCTTAATTTACAGACATGAATGGCTCTTCAAGATTAAACAAATAAGTTGATGTTTAGCTTGACTCATTGCAGCTGCTCTCACTATTTTTGATAATGTTTGATTAACATTTGAGTGTCCCTTGGCATGTATGAGTAGTGGGGTCCAAAGGACTGAAACTAGGACAAAGAACCATGAATACACTTTGTATTCAGTGAACACACTGTTCTGCTATTTCTATTTAAAACATTGTTTTTCTTTCCACAACATGTGGTGCACACCGAAACATCTAGGAAGAATAAATCACTTGCAGCTTCAGCAACTACAATTCCTTGTTGCTGACATGGCAAACTGAAACACTTCTCATATTTAAAATATTTATTTGTCGTTGTCATATCAACAAAGGGGAACTGTTTTGCTGAAAGTGTTATTTAATTCTACCACAGGGTCTTTGGAAAACATTATAAACAATGCTTTCTAAACACTGAGAAGAAATCATGAGATTAAACACGATTTGTATAATCGTAGGAATAAGCAGATTTAAAAAAATAAAAATACAAAAAAAAAAAAATCCACAGAACAACATTTTAATTCTATATCTTAACAGTGACCCTATTGGCCAGTACTACTGCATAATCTAGCTTTTAGCGATTTATTACTTAAAATTATTGCAGTTGCACACAGACTTAATACAGTGACCGCAGAGAATTTACTATAACCACACAAAAAGAGCAGTGGTAATACAAATTATTTTAAACTTCTCAAATTCTATATAATCCTCCTACCTTACAGACATCCTCACGTTTCCTTCTGTCGTCTTGCAGAAGTGAAGTCGTGATGTCAGCTGACAGATTTCAAAGGCACCTCACATGACCAATGGAGTCACGTGATTAATTAAACTGTAGTTTTTTCCCCCCCTTGAACTTTGTAATGAAATAAAATGCACAGAAATTGTGGAATTAACATATTGACGTATTTCAAATGTGCAATTTTTAAAACGTATTTCAATATTTTAACTCACGCGTGTATTTCTTTTAATTACATCTTTGTCAACAAACATCCCTTAAACAAAATAAAACCGGAAGTCACAGAGATGAAAAGTCCGACTCATTTCTGCGAATCGGTTCGTTTGAACAGTTCATTACAAACCGACTCAAAAAGCAATTCTTTTGTTTAGACACATGTATCGCACACGACTGTTTATTACGTTTATATTAAGTTTTATAACAAACGAAGAGTGTTTATTATATTTCCATGTGTCCCAGTTCATTTTGTCACAGCTATTAAGTCATTTAGAACTTTTTTTGAATTTTTGAACACTTCATCAGTTAAATCCTCATGAATCCGGGAACAGGTTCAACCCACTCAATGAAAAGATCCGACTCAAAAGAACGAATCCGGGCGTCAAGTCACATGACAGCGACGACAGAGAGCGTGAACTGTCTCGTATTAAAGTACACGGAAAGATTGTGTAATTTTACTCGGATAACAGTGAGATGTTGCAGCGAGTAACACATTAAACCTCAGACAGATTATTTTTGTAATTGTGTTGTACTGTGCATGATCAAACCTGCTGTTTTTTGCATCAAGATCAGGTAGGACTGTCACACAGCACTGCAAGAAACTGAAAGCAGGGAAAAGTAACTTCTTATCTGCACTGCCTTGCATGACATGTTGTTTTAAGCAATCAGTAATTTGATTTCTGCTGACTTTCTGTCACATAAACAAAAAACCTGCTGAAGCTGGGGATAGGCTGCTTTGATTCCTTTATCTGAAATAATGCTGCTGCCTTCAGGTGCATTCATGTCAAAAACACGGAAGGAGCCTAATTAAAAATATTACAATGATGAAAGTTATCTATCACATGATTTGTGTTACAGAAAACAAACTATCAGTATCCAGTGATCAACACAATGCTGCTTTGTGATTTTATGCAAAACAAAGAGGTTGAGTTTTTGTGTTAAAATATTTTAATCATAGGTAAGTCTTATTTACACAATGCAGATTTGTTAAAGTTACTCCATGTTTTTTTAAGTGTTTTAAGTTAAACTTATAAAGCTTAAGGCGAATTTAATTTGCCTTTATATATTTCAGCTTTTATTATTTTATAATTAATTTGTTTTTATTGCAATAGGTTAAAAAATATGGAGGACCAATGCTGCAGAAATTAAAATAAATAAATAATAAAATAAGTAAATAAATACATTAATAAATTTAGTAATATAAAAATAAATAAAGGCATAAATTACTTGATACATCAAATATAATTTATTGGTAATAAAACTGAATCCTGAATTTATTCATGACCTTTTTTCTTTATTATTTTCTAGTTTTTTTTTTGTTTTTTTTTATCTTTTATTTACTTATTCTCTCATTTATTTTATATTTACTTCTGCAGGTTTGGTCCTCCATAAAAACTGTTGTCTATAAGCTGTACTGTACATCACACATTTAAAAGGATAAAGTATGCAATTTAAATACAAATTAAAATAACTTGCACAATCATTCGTTATAATTCACTATAGAATTTCTATATAGAGATTATAGATGTATTATCAACCATATTATAGATTAGTGCTTTCGCAATGTTTTATATCAACACACCCCTTCTAGAGTCCCGATTCTGCAACTCATGTATCATCTATCTGATTGTCTCTCTCTTAAATATGATTTTGCTTGGTTATTTATGTGCTTGGAACTCATAAATATGATATTTCTAACTCCACTTGAAGGGCACGTTATTTCTCCTATCATCTTGGATCTCTTGGTATGTTTGTCCATTTCTCTCTTTCACTGCTGTATGTCTTTTCCTCTGTTTTCTAATAGATGAGATTTCTGGGTATCTCTCAGCTCAGTCTGAGGAGACTCAATGCCGTATTCTCTGCAGGCACTGTCAGAGGCACCGCAAGCTCAGCCGCTATGAGACTAGTTCAGTTCTGCCACAGAGGAGGCGAGGGGGGCGTCAGAGTCGGGGTGGAGCAAGCAGAAGGTCAGGGGGTCATTGATCTGAAAGCCTTCGACCCCTCCATGCCTTCCACTATGAGACACTTCCTAGAAATGGGGCAAAAGGGAATGGAATGTGCTAAGAGGTATCAAGAATGCACACTGTAACACAAACCACACAAACTCATCAAAGAGAGCACATACTTTACAGTCATTTTGTCTGGATTTATTCATTCTAAATCTAATAAATAAGAATTTTATTTGGAAATATTTTAAATATGCAGTTTATACATATAATGACTTGAATACACCTCTTTATTAATTAACATTTCTAATTTTTAAATTAATATTAGTTTGATATATTTTTGAAATTATTACAATATCATTATAAAGAAGGAAAACTATAAAAAATTAATTCTTGAAAAGATGATTCTTAAGTAGCTTAGCTTATTTTTGGTGAAAGTTTCTTTTCCTGCCTATTCTATATATGGATGTTTCATGAACATTATGAAATATGTTTTGCAGGCAAAAAAGGTCAATATTCTCAGATCTGTCAGGTGTTCTAATAAATTTGGCCACCACTATCTATAAAGTGTGTGTGTGTATAAATATATGTATATGTGTGTGTGTTAGTTCATTATTTAGGCATTCATGAATTGATATCAAAGAGATATTATGGGTAGAATGTATTATATTTATCAGCATTTATTCATCTTTCTGTCTCCCTCAGGGCTTTGTCCAGCGGTCAGCATGTGGTGGCGCGGTCTGATATCAGGCTGCTGTCCCCAGTGACCGGCCCAGAGAAGGTGGTGTGTGTTGGTATGAATTATAAAGACCACTGCCTAGAGCAAAATGCCCCGATTCCTGAAGAGCCCATCATATTCAGCAAGTTCCCCTCCACCATCACTGGCCCTTATGATGACATCATTCTACCAGAGGAGAGTCAGGTGAGTTTCAAACTGACAGCTGGTGTCACTTTCATCCAACAATAACTCTCCATACTACTGAAAAACTACTTTATGAGACGGACTCTTGTAGTGTCTGCTGGAATCTGTCACATGCAGATTAAATCCTTTAAATTAAATTAAAATAACCCTATTTTATTCAAAATCCAATGTTGAATGGAACAAATGTAATCCAGATTTTCACATTTTCACATTTCACATCCTCAATTTACAGGAAGTGGATTGGGAGGTGGAACTTGCCTTTGTGATTGGACGGAAAGGGAAGCACATTAAGGTAGTAAGAGAGTCATTTATATCTCCATATGTTGATGTGTATATTAAAATCCAAATGCTCTGTTAATTGATTGACGATTTACTGTATTAAACGTGTAATTTCAGCAGCAATAGCAGGACACAATTATATTTAAGCATGTGAATGAGATTAAATTATAGACTCAATGGTTTTTTGACAAATGGGAACAGTCAAAATATGCAATATAACACATTTAACCCTATAAAGCCTACCCTACATTTTCTACACAAATTTCTAAGGCCTCTAAATTATATAAATGATCATCAAAACTTGAAAAATCTATTGTACACAATCTGCTACATGCCTTCTGTCGTATGATTGACCATTTATAGTTTTTTTTGGGGGGGGGGGGCAAGCAAAAGGGATTTTAGTACAGTTGTAAAAACTATCCTCTTTCAGGTCATGGTTCACATATCTTTTAGCACTGAAATAGTTACTGATTTTTATAAGGTAAACCTAAGAATAACGTTTATATTGTAAGTAATATTTCAAGGCGAACATTTAATGGACTGAAGCAATTTTACTTGGTGATCCATACATATTTTTGTAAAAATCATGTTAAAATGTAAATAAAGGAAATGTGTATTTTATCTCTCAGTCATCATTGCATTGCATGATATTTTTTGCCCCCAACAATAAAAACTACAGTTTTTATTATAAACTAAGCATTTAAATGTGATCTTACCAAGACATATTATTGGAAGATATAGAGTGACAAGTGATATTTACAGGTGTATCTCAATAAAATAGAATGTCGTGGAAAAGTTCATCTATTTCAGTAATTCAACTCAAATTGTGAAACTCGTGTATTAAATAAATTCAATGCACACAGACTGAAGTAGTTTAAG
>JAUZSZ010000101.1:20506968-20519083 GCA_034780575.1 Labeobarbus marequensis | reverse complement strand
AATCGCTGACCAATCAGCAATAGGTGAATACATCAAATTCTCAGCATAATCAGGCTCCAAAATGTTAATTAGCTCAGCCAACGTAAAAGCAGACTCTGATCTGGGACTATTAATTCAAGTCGAATTAAACGCTTCAGCAGGATTTGCAGCACTTGGCTTCTGACACTTTCTAAAGTGGGAGGTGATTGAGGAGATAAACCGAGCGCTCACAGAGGCTGCCTCTGTGTGTTTTGATGCAGGAGAGACAAATCCCATTTATTTGCTTTAAGAAGTTAGAAACTCTTCGTCAAGAGAGTCCTCTTTCTTTTTAAGGAAACAATGACTGCGTCACCACACGTCAGGATCTATCAGCAACAGCCAGAAGAGTGTTGTCTGCTTTTAAAAGCAGAGGTGAATCCCCTATATTATCATTCTGTTTGCGTGTACCGTATAAAGAAGTCAGTCCCAAACTCAAAACGGATGGCATACTAATAATCACACAAACGTTTTTCATAGAAACATGGTTAAATTTAGTCAGTTTAATAATGCTCACATTTAGGGAAAACAGTGATTATTAATATTAAATTAACTGAAATTTAATGTAAAAAAAAAACAATAAAGCCATTTTTAGCCACTCCCATAAATGTATAAAACTATTTTTCCTTATGTGTGTATTGTTGGGAGAAACTAAACGCATATTTAACTACAATTTCAGTAGCTCTTTTCAAAATAATCTAGGTGTTTCAGCAACAAGCTACTTCTTCCAACCAGCAGCATTGTAGCATGACAAAACACTCCATTGCTGGTTTAATTATGTCATATTACATTTTGCACACAGTTTTTGAGACTACAATCAAACACAATCTCCTGAACTCTCTCAAGCATTAGGAAATCCAATTTATCTTGATGAATCTTAGTTTTATGTCTTTTTGTAAGGACATATTTAATTGCTGCTGTTCATCACTAGGACGTGTCTTTAAGTTTGTTTTTTTTTAATTATTGAAGAAATCTGAAAAAGTATTTTTGTATAATTAAAATATTTAAGTAACTGGATGAAACAAAATCCCCATTAGTAATCAATGTGACTACCTTAACAGATATCAATATATTGTGATAGATAGACATACTGATTATAATCATTTATGATGTTAGTCATACACTAAATTCAAAAAGTTAAATTGAAAAAAACTCTTACCAAGCCTGCATTTATTCAATCAAAATATATTAAAAACAGGAATAAGGTGAAATATTACAAATATTGTTTTCTATTTGAATATATATATTTTTATATAATTTATTCCTGTGATGATTTTCAGCATCATTACTCCAGTCTTCAGTGTCACATTATTGTTCAAGAAATCATTCTAATATGCTGATTTGCTGCTCAAGAAACTCTATTATTATTATTAAAATCAATGTTGAAAACATTGATGCATACAAAGTTCAAAAGAACAGCATTATTTGTAGAACTCTTTTGTAACATTAGAAATGCCATCACTGTTTTAACTTTTGATCCTTGCTAAATAAAGCTTATGTATGTTAAATATCTTACGCCACGTTAAATATCTTACTGACCCCGAACTTTTGAAAAGCAGTGTATAAATGAACACAAAAAGGCACTGAAGCCTTACATAACTTCAATGAAGTTACTTTTTGTTAATAGCTTGCAGTAAAGCCTAGTACTTTTTCAAAACAGTAGTTTGACTGTAGCTGAACTACTTTAAATGACTAGCTTGTGCTTGGAAAGCTGCAGTTTCAAAGTATCTTCCCAGCACCAGTGTGTGTGTGCGCGTGGCCGATGTGACTCAAGTGTACAAAAAGGGTACCCTTTCACAAAAGGGTAGCGGGGTTGGGGAAGCCACACTCGATTGTGTGTCTGCGATGTAAAAAATGAAGAGAAAGTTATTCTAGGGCTCTTTCTTTTGAGACTGAAGTGCATGTGCCAGGCGTGTGCGAGTCAGAAACGCAAACAGTAATTACACTCGAGCAGTTTGAAGCCTGAGTTGAGAGATGCATTGTTATTTTAATGGGCCGGATGGGGAGGGCTTGAGTCGAGTGAAGGATGTGCACTTACCCGGTGTGTGTCTCGTTCACACACGTCAGGTTCTGAAAGCCCAGAGGAGGACTGTTACGCAGCAACTTCAGACCCTGAGAGTGGCAAGAGGATATTTGATCAAACTTGATGGAGAGCGCGCTAACCAGCTTCCATCACAGTTCACAGAGTCAGTTCTGCTGTCCTATATAGACTGAGATAATGACACACTTTAGGGAAGCCTTTTAGTGTTCAAAACAGCACCCTATTAGTTCCACTATAAATCATAGCCTGAAAGATGTTCAAGAAATGTGCCTCAATAAAATACTTCCAAATGTTTCTCAAATTACATTGCATGCAACTCAGTTCTAAAAAAGCTAGTTTCTGATGGTTATATTTTTGCCTATTTTTCCTTGACAGAGATTGAGATGGCTAAGATGTAAAACTTGATCACTTGCATATTTAAAACAAATTATAATTAAAATGAATAACACAAAGCAGCCAAAAAAGCGTCTTTTAATCTCATTGACAGGGTTAGTTTAAGTGAGCTACCGTACAATTAGTCTTTCAAGTGTCTGTATCAGCTCCCAACAATTCATCGCTAAAAAGTGTCTAGAACAGACGTATTTGAGAGGCTGTGAATATAAGAGTTGGGAGTGGGGTAATAATATGCATATTTGTGCTGCCATTTAGGTCAAACATAGCTACCATGATCACAGCCCTCGCAGCATCAGCCCTCTTCAAAGCTCTCAAACAAACTAATTAAGACTACTTTACTTTTTCAATAAACTTTTGCAAGTTAATAACTTTTGTGTATTATCTTTTCTGTGTAGCAACATATGAACCACTTGAAATTAAAGCGCAAATTCCTCAAAAGTGATAAAGGTCAAATTTTTCAGAGTAAACCAAAATTTAGGTCACTATTTGCTGTTAAAATATCTTTTTTGGAAGAAACTAATGGTTGCACTACTGTTCAAAACTTTGGGGTCAGAAAGATTTAATAGATGCTGTTCTTTTAAACTTTCTATTCATCAAATAATCCTAAAATCACAAAAGCATTACCGTTTTCAACACTGGCAATAAGAAATGTTTCTTGAGCAGTAAATCAGCATATTAGAATGATTTCTGAAGAATAATGAGACACTGAAGACTGGAGTAATGATGCTAAAAATTCAGCTTCCCTAATGGAAAATACAAATGCTAAAATGTTTATGTACTAAATAAAAATACCATGCAAACACACTTTAATAAACTAAACTGGTACACTTAAAGTCTGCTAAATTGGAACAATTAATTTTGTACTTCAGCACTACTTCTGCACAATTAAAGCGCATTAAGTCCAACTAAAGATATACAGAAGTATATCTGATTGTTTTAAAGTGGAACTATTGCAAATATACTTTTGGCACACTTTAAATTTCTTGCATTTAAAGACCAGTATTTTTCAAAGATCATACAATCCTCATCAACAGTGACATTAAAACACATTTTAGGCTTAATATTAAGAAATGTGCATTGAGCACAAGTAGTACTCCAAAGTAAGCCTCAAGCGATATGTCAGTAAATATGTTGATAGGTTTGAACTTGTACTTAGTAAGAAATCATGTATTAAAATTTGTACTGTATTAAAATTTATTTTAAATTAAGTTATTTGAATTTTTTCACAATAGTATTGGTTTTACTGTATTTTAGCTAAGATAAATACAGCCTTGTGAACAACAGAGACTTTTTAAAAACTTTTTTTTTTTAATTACCGACCCCAAACTTTTGAACAGTAGTATATATATTCAATACGGAGAGTTAAGGCGTTCTGCACCAGATTTGACAACAATAAACTGAAAAATTATTAATGTTTCTACTGCAGAAAAAAAGTTATTTAAGGCACTGATTGTCAATAAATACCTCAGTACAAAAAAACTAGAAGTTCAAATGCAGACCTCTCAAAAAGTATAGCAGTTGCTACGTCCCTGGTTCTGTTCATTTTATTTGACATAGTTGTTAAATAAAATCCATGCATGCATTTCAAATGACTTTTAATACCAAATGGCTCAAATATGATTTATCTGGCTGGCTGGGCTGAGATGGTTTAGATTAATAGATTCGTTCAGGAGGGGTTCGATCCAATAACCCTCTGATTACTGCTCCATTAGCCCTGCTCTCCCAGCTCTCAGCACGATGTGCCCACTGGGACCAGTGCTGCTGGAAACAAGCTTAGTCATCTGCAGCTTTCTAAAAAGCTCTTCATAGCACGGAGGGGAACTATGCTCTTGAGTGTTCATTATTTTTCTCTCCACTCCTAATCCCTTTTTTCATGCTATTCCTACCGTAAGTAACATGTTCGCTTGCGCTCAGAAATCCCTTTGATCGTCCCTCACGATATGGGTTTGTGAAAGCAGCGTCTGAGGTTTTCAGGTGAGCCTAAATCTGTGTACTTCCCCGTCTGCCTCTGGCTGTTTGTCCTTTTATTATCTTCAAATAATCCTTTCATCCCTCTCGTTTTCTCACCAGACTCTCCGGGGTGCATTGGTGACAGCACTGTCCAACCAGCGGCCTGAACCTGCCCAGGAAAGGAGCCACGCTTTTCAACTTCCTCTTGATTTTCACACCCCACGACAGCTACCAAAGAAGAAACACACACACACACACACACACAGAAACATATAAAACGGTTTGCTGTGACACAAAGAAAGGAATAAACCAACCGGCGTTGGGAGTGATAAAACCGTCAGCACTTTTTCCACATATTTCAAGCTGAGATAAGAAACAATGCTCTAGCCAATAGCGCGGCTCTTGTTCTCAACGACATGTTCCAATTTTATCACTTCTATCATCGCTCCATTTGTTTCACATTTTCCAACATCAAAGCAGGACGGATCGATGTTTGAATGTAAACTGCACAGGGAGGGGAGGAATGCGAAGTCTATTCATGAGTGGTTACTACAATGGTGTCGCAATTGAATCGCAATCAATTTGGGCCTTTGTGATAGAATGGCATCCCCTGAAAGATTTCTACTGAAGATGACATCCATTTAAATTGATACTAATCATAACATTTTAGCACAGACGGATAAGAGACATGGCTGGAGACAGTAGGACTGATTTATCATCTTTCAGAGCCTTCTCAACAACGGACGCAATTACAAAGTCTCTAATCATCATCTGTGTGGGAAATATCACTTACAGCAATCAATTATTAAATAAGACTGCATAATGGATAGGGGGCTCCAGCACCCAGGTTAATTCTTTTAATCTCCTTTTCAACTGAAAATAATTTCTGCTGGTAATGTTTCATTAGCTCTGGCTCACAGACACCCAGTGTCTGTCTTTGGAGTAATATAAGCATGAGAATATAGTCTGACGTCTTGAGGAGCTGTAATGTTTTTATTCAAATTCACTACAGCTCATATTTCAGATCAGATAAGAATCAAATGCGTTGGCTTTATAGGACTAAAAGAGGAAAATTAAAAACAAATTATACATAAAACCATTCAAAGTTACTCACTAAATATTTAAATGATTAAATGGAAAATAAAAAAGTTTTTCACACTGCAGACTGAGATACATTAACAAAAATTTCACTTAGATTTTAAACCATCTATGAAGGTGGTTTGGCAGGTGCTTGTAAAATTTTCCATTCCGGTGTATTTTTCCTATTGTGAACAAGGCCTAAGTAGAGATTTCTAAGAAGGCACCACAAGGAGTACTTAATCATGCTCTAAGGGGACCTTCTGCCACATCTAAATGGCTAAAGGTGAAGCATATCATTTTTCAATTTAAACACTTTCTGACAGATCATGCAGGAAATATATATACATAAAAAGTGTTTTCCATTTATTCCATAGACTCTGGAGGCCCACCACAGTTTCATAATACACTGAAAATATTTTTTCCTTTCTCATAATAACATAAATGATCTCTAATCTCACTATTCTAGTGTTTTGTGCAATTGCTTTGGAAAACCACCTTTGAATTGAACTAAAATCAAAATCGAAATACGACTTATTGTGCTTATCAAATTGCAAAAGGCTGTGATTTAATTAAATAAACACAGTCTAAAGCGCTGAAGGATTCAAAGCGACGTGTGGCATGCAAGCAGCTCATGAGCCAATGTTTTTATTGTATCGTGTTCACAGTAAACGCTGCTGCTAACTCCATCTTTCCACTTTCCATGTGGTGAGAGTTCAACACGCATTTGGCAATACAATATGTGCCAGTTAAGCTGTATTTTCACATTCTCATATTTTTTGGGTGGATAGATGATACCAGGAATTAACATGATTATTATTATCAGAACAGAAATAAAAATTAGGGCAGGTTCTATGCATTTGGTTGTTGATTGGAATTTGAGATGCACTCAAATGTAGAGGAAAAAAGAAAGATAAAACAAAATTAAATTAAATTAAAGCATTTGAGAAAACTGCACTAACGAATCGTTTTGTACAAAAAGTCTGCGTGGTTCTGCACCCGCTGCATTACCTAGAATTATCATGGCTCTGTGCAGAAAATGTTCTCTCCAACCTAATAGACTAAGAAAAAAAAGAAAGAAAACCAGGAAAATTGCTCATTGAACCCATGATCAGAAAACTGTGTATTTCCAAGTAATTCGATATTTTGGTCGAGCCACCATCCGGTTATTACTTTATGGTACAAAACAACAACTCCATCTAATCCGACAAGTTTTCAACCTCACTCCTGACCAGGTGAGTACATCTATGTCTTGCATCAATTATATAAAAAAAAATTATATAACGAGCTCACAAAGGTTCCACATGATTGACTCCTGACAGCGTGTGTGTGTGTGTGTGTGTGTGAGCGTTTTGGCCGTGTGTGTGCATTCATTAACAGAAGCCAGAGTTACCTTATGCTTACCTGGTGCTGTGCTTTGAATCTGATTATGATAATCACCATCATTACAAACACAGATAACATTTTTCAATCTGATACAGCAACGCTAATGAACCAATCAAAAACGGAACACATTTGAGTCATTGTCATCAGCGTTTGATGGGACGCAGCTTCTGTGGGAATTTATCAAAGAGCTTTTTGACTTTGTTCACACCGCATCCAATTTCATCTTGTTTTTCAAACAATTTGCAAGTGATGAAATCTGATCTTTATGTTCAGACGGTGACGTTACCATCTACACCAGTTGCCATAGTAATGACATGGCCAGGACGAACTACTTTGAAATTTAATATGACTGTTTGCCAATTTGAGTCACATTTCGAGCTCATTTATTGCTGTTCACATAAACTACTAATAAGATTTGAACTGGATACAGAAAAAGATTTTTTCTGCCTACCTGAACAAAGCTTTTGTCATCTTCAATGTTCTTTTCTCGTCAACAAATGAGAATCAGCAAAGATGTATGTCACACTCTTATGTTTCCCGCTCTATTACACAGTAGCTCATTATTTGTGTTATGAATCCATCCTGCCCTAGAAAAATAGGACTACTAGATGATCAAAGACCTAATCAAGAACCCTCAAGTGGACTGACTCTGATATAATCTACATACGAGTACTGTTCAGGTGAATTGAAAGTCAGCAGCTCTTAGGGGGGTAAACCAACACTGCCAACAACAGCTGGGAGAAGATGTGATGGTGTTTAGACTAATCGGCTGCAGCTGGTCTGAGTTACGAATTCAATTATTTTCTAGAAAGTAGGTGGATTTGGAGAGAGATGGGATGAATGAAAATATGACATTGAGAGAGGTCCTTGGGTCTTAGATGAATGCACTGTTGACATATAATGTATAATGACTGGACAACATTGACAGCTCAAGTTCAGGTCAGTATGATTTTTGTTTTTAAAGAAATGAATGCTTTTATTCAACAAGGATAGGTAAAATTGATCAAATGTGTCAGTAATTTCAAATAAATGCTTTTCTTAACTCTTGAAAAAAAAGTAACAATTCAAAAAAGTATTAAGCATCACAACAGTTTTCAACATTGATAATAATGAGAAATGTTTCTTGAGCAGCAAGTAGGCATATTAGACTCATTTCTGAAGGATCATGTGACAATGAGGACTGGAGTAATGATGCTGAAAATTCAACTTTGCATCACAGGAATAAATTACACTTTAACATATGATGAAATACACAAAGATTTCGCTGAATTTCACTGACGCCCTAAACACACTGCATGATTTCCGGCTGCCCGAGGCGAAAGTTTGGCATCATGAAACAATTCGGTCCTGTGTCGTACAGTGAGAGAGGTTCAAAGATGGCTGTTGTCACGGTCTTGCAAGCAAAGATAGCCAATGATACAGCATGATCATCACACAGTGTGTTTGCTGCTACGACCCACGTTTACTGACCAACCAATAAAAATGTGACATGAAATCAACGCGATATGGCGCTAAAACATAAAACTGCTTACCTCAAGCTCTTATTCCTTTCTCTTTCACCGCTTCCATTTTTTTTCAGCACACATTAAAAATACAACTGCCAAAGTGTGATTCATCATGCTCTTTTTGTTTACCACTAGCGCATGCTGATGACGTTTTATTCTTCAGTAGAAACGTGCGTTGTAGCGTAAAAGTCAATAGGTGTCATCATCATACAGTCTACATGCAATGATCTTATAAGATTGCTAAAATGGTGCCGTGTGTAGAAGTCTATAGACTCTGAACATGATCCGGAAACTATCCTGCAGAGTTTAGCTCCGATCCCAAATAAACACACCTAAATCAGCTAATCAGGGTATTCAGGCATATTAAAAACTTCCAGGCAAGTGTGTTTGGGCAGGTTGGAGGAAACCTCAGCAGGACATTGGCCCTCCATGAGCAGGTTTGGACACCCCTGGTCTAGCTGTTTTTGTAAATAAAAATGCAGAAAATACTTCCAGTCGGGGTCACGTAAACCCAGATAATCACAAGTAATTACATTGGACAGACGGATTTTAAAAATATATAGTTTTCTATCAGTAAGTACCTCAAATACCGATTCTGCTTAATATTTCACCTTGAAGACCTCAGTGTTGTTGGGGTGACCGTCTGTTTAGTTGACAGTCGACATCTGACAACATCCTCCCTATTTTCAGTTTGAGATGCTGTGAATCTTGAGGGTAAAGACTATTTCACATCTCAGCCATTACCTGGCAAAAGTAGAAATCCTTCCATCTGCTTGGCCGAGACATGTCGGCACTGTAATGTGTCGCATGAAATAGATTGTCCGGAACCTGACATAAAATCCATCTTGTTTAGGTCATCCATCTACTGCTTCGCTATCTATCTCTCGCCTCTTCCACACTGTCTAGACCTCCTTTTCCCACTCGGTGCTCTTCGATTTTCACCCTTCTGCACTCACTGGTACATACACCCACTGTGGCTGCAGGGTGGATGTACCTGCAGTAAAAACAGTTCTCAGACTATCAATTACCTCTTCAACAGACACGCAATGTTGGCCCCCATCTCAAACAGGTTCTGCAGCTCTGCCAACAGAACAACATACACAGACTCATGTTTAAGCAAACACAGTTCATGAGAAACACCCACATTTACTTACAAACACCAGGTTGTTTGGATCACTGCACCATGTACATACACTATAAAAAAGGACACTCCACATTGTATAAAATAAATGAAAAAGAATGCAGATATGTGAGCTGAAGCAAATAAATGTGACACCGGACACCCTTTGTTTGGGGTTGTTCAATGGACCTACCATGAGAGTTGCAGCAAGAGGGACTAAGTAAAAAAAAAAAAAGAAAGCCCAGCTCCTGTCAGGTCAGAAAATGGCCGAGATGTCTTTGTGTCACACTGGGATTTTAGTTCTCAGAGACAGGGATTTGTCCACATCCCAACCATGGTGTTCACATGGTTTAGTTTCAAAATGTCAATGTTCATTAGGATCTGATTATCCAGTTGTGTTTGAGGATGCCACGTCACTAAATGACAGAATCCCACCCATCAACATAAAGGACATCTTGTCTAATCATTATTCAGTCTAAAATGGAATAAAGAGTTTTAAAAAAGGAACACAAATGCAGAAGTCAGAATCAAATGTGAATATGATACCCAAAGATATCAAACTATAAAATAAAAGCAATACAAATGCTACAAGTCTGCTTTTTCATAGGTAAATGGGTCAATGGCATGGCACTCATTTCTGTTTGGACCTATTTACTTATTTAAAAAAATGCATTTCAAGCAATGATTTGAATGCGCCTCTTCTATGATAAACTTTTTTCTTTTCTTTTTTTATATTTTTATATATATCTGAATTGTATTTCAGTTTGATATTTTGGGGGACATAAAGTTAAAAAAATGTCCTAATGGTAATATAAATAAAAATACTTTAAATAAAAAATAGGTTTTTTAAAAAGATTTTTCCTTTATCTTAGACACTCATATCTGTTATTGACTTCAGATTTCAAGAAATACTATAAAAACAACTAATGGTCAGCAAATGTCAACTGGAAAACAATGTCAAAGTTTAAGACGACATCTAAAGCCAAAATGCACACACCTCAGGAGCCACAACTAATAATAGTGTGAAAAAGCCCAGATAGATCTCAGATAGAGATCCCAGATCTCCAGATAGATCTCAGATAGATCTCCAAAGCACTTATTTAAGCATATGATTCTGCTTTCAATGCCAAGTCTAGCTGCCCAGCTCTTGAGATTTAGATGTTAGCTTTCTTTTCATATCATAGTTGCGTTCCTCACAATCCCAATCTACTCACTAACAGCTTGCCAGGAAAACTAGGTAAATCACTTTTATTTACTAGGGCAGGGGGATCTCCATTAGCGGGAAAATTTAAACAGAAACAAACTAAGGATTAGCAATCCCATTAGCAAGCCGAGTCCGTTCTCTGGTTTTTGAGTGTGGGATGTTTTAGCTAAGATAAGATTCATGGAGGGCACTGAGCTGAAAGCACAACAATACTGTTCATCATGAATTGCATTGTGGGAGAATCCAGTTATTAATCCTCTCCAGTACATTCATCCAATGCACGCCATCTGTCGGGTATGGCACCTTTGCACAAAACGCTCTTCTAAATTCTGAGAAATTTTGTGTTCCTAGAGGTGTAAAGGGTTTGTTAAGGTAAATGTTGTGAGGTTCTTGTTGTCAGATGTCGTTTCCTCAAGATATAATTCATACCCAGAGATAGCGAAAACGGAAAATAAAGACATCATGCTAACGAAATGAATTCAATCTCATTCGTATATCCAAAAACAAGTCATCACATTCCGGAATCTTGCTGTGCAAAGCATTCTGGGGATGGGAGGAGGATGACTAAAGCAGGGGAAAGAGCCACTCATCATGAAAACTAATGCTGTTGATACCTAATGACACTGCTGTTGCACGGCGGGGTTGGGGGTGAATTCAGTTGTCTAGCAAAGAAATGAAATGTTTTCTCGTTCACAAACAGAGCGTCATATACCCTAAAGGTAATATAAAGCAAATGAACAAACAGCTATGACAAGTATTATCCTCACACTATTATTAGTTGTGGCTCCTGAGGTGTGTGCGCTTTGGCCAGTATTGTCTACACATGTAATAATGGTGTTGGGTTTGAAAAAGCTTCGGAAAATTTTGTTCAGCAAACCTCCTAAAGGCTTTGCCTTACACAAAGACAAGACTCCTTGCATCACTTTGTGACAGCTGCAATTTTTCCCAACAGAGATCAAATAAAACCTACCAAAAGTCTAGCAAGTGTTAGATTTATAAAGATTTCTATTAATCACACCCCTGCCAAAAGCTAAGGGACATGAAAACCTACATATTTACACACAATCTATTTCTTACGCAACGTTTGCCTCTGCGTCAAAGTACTAATATTTGAATTTTAACATGCAGCGTTCAGAAGTCCACTCAAACCACTTATTTAAAGTCTCTAGTCATGCAAAGACCTAGGAATATCATCGACGGACCACTCACTGACCGTTATTACAAACATTTAGACTCTGCCAAATGGAGGTGTTTCAATCAGCACGTCCATAACAAGATGATTTATAGAGATCGACCGATATATCGATTTACCGATATTTTTCCCGATATTTAAGCATTTTTCCATAGTCGGATATCGGTTTTGTAATATCGGATTCACCGATAAACGCCGCCATCTTGTGGACGTTTTGAGAATTGCGCGCAGG
>JAUZSZ010000101.1:20457438-20468992 GCA_034780575.1 Labeobarbus marequensis | reverse complement strand
TTGTGACCATTTTTTGACTTCTTGTTCTGTTCCTCGTTTTGTTACCATTAGTTTATTAGTTCCCAGCCCTGTGCTATTAATTATCTAGTTTAGTCTCCCCTTCCTAAGCCTTGTGTCTCCCTGCCTCTGTGTCCGGTCTCAAATGTCATTCTATGTTTCCAGCGATCCCTGAGTGTGTTCTAAATAAAGTTTGAAGAAGCTCCTCGCCTCCTGCATTCCTAGCTCCAAAGTGTATTGTGACAGAAGACCGGAACCATACTGAAGTAAGCGGTGCTCTTCCTCCCTCGTTTTGTTTTTCCGTTTTTTTGAGAAGTTTTTGATTCTTGTTTTTTTTCCCCTCCGCAGCGATGGAGTTCGCCGCCCGCCTCCTCGCCCTTATCTGGCGCGATCTCCCCTTCGTGGAGTACGCCAAGGAATTCTGGGGGCTCGCCGCGGTGACGGAGCTGCACGATACGGCTATTCTCCACATGTTCCGGCTCGGGGCCAGTTACCATCACCCCCTGGACCTCCCAGACACCACTGGACTAACTTGGAGAGAAGGGATCTTCCGGTGTCTGGGAAGTGTCCGGGCCCGAGTCGGAACCAGCCCGTCGGCCACGGCCCACGCAAGCCCACCGCCCTCTGCGGCTCAGTCAAGCCTGCCGCCGTCCGTGGCTCCGAAGTCACGTCCTCCGCCGTCCGCGGCTCTGAAGTCATGTCTTCCGCCCGCGGGGAAAGCCAACCAGCTGTCCGCGGCTCTGAAGTCAAGCCCGCCGTTCGTGGGGAATTCAAGCCCACCGCCGTCAGCGACCCATGCGAATTCGCCGCCTGTGGCCAATCCAAGCCCGCCGCCGTTCGCGGCCAACCCAAGCCTGCCGGCAGAGAGTATGGCAAGCCCTTCTGCAGAGAGTATGGCAAGCCCAATGCCGGCTCCTCGCAAACGCCCTCCAGTACCCGCTCCTCGCAAGTGCTCTCCTTCGTCTCCAACGTTTACGCTGGTCCCGTCCAGCTCTCCGCTTGCAGAGCTCCCCCCAAGAGTCCGCGCTTCCTCCTGAACGTCAGCCCGATCAAGCCCTTACTGACCCCAAGGAAATTTGAGGGGGGGGGGGGTAGTAGGGCTCCTGCCATAGAGGCGGAGGCTGGGGCCACAGTCTCGGAGGCAGTTCTGCCATGGCCTCCCAAGCTCCCTGCCCCGCCATGGTCTCCAGAGTCCCCTGACCCACCATGGTCTCCAGAGTCCCCTGCACCGCCATGGTCTCCTGTGTTCCTTGCTCTGCCCGGGGTCCCGGAACGGGCGCCGCTCTGGAGGCCAGTAGTCCTGCCTCATGTTCCTAGGAGGCCTCCAGAGCGCCCACCCCTCCTCCCCGTTGGATAGTGTATGGCGCGAGGACGCGCCTTCCGGAGGGGGGCGTAATGTCAGTCCTGTGTCTTGTTTCCCCTCTTGTGACCATTTTATAGGTACAGGATCTTACTCAGAGCTTGAGCCTCGGGTTCGAGCCTCCTTCACAGACAACAAGCCAAGTTCATTTACCATTATCTGGCTGGGTAGAATGGGCAGGTGAACTCGTGAAGTTCCAAAGGGCATTAAAGTGTGTGAGACAAGAATTTAAATTGTATTCATTTACAGAGGTATATTATGTCACACTTCATACTTCTCTAGTAACTCTAGTAGAACTGTAATTGAAAACTGCTGTACTACACTATATTGAATTCTATTCAATTTATATAGCATTCATTTTGAATGGTCAGGATGGTGTTACAATACACAACAGTTAGCCTGACATGTAACACTGAAAAAATGGTAACATCTAAGTTAACTTTTTTTATTCTAGCCAATTTTTTTTTTATTTCGCCGAATCCACCTAAAAACATTAATTTATAGCAACAAAACTAAATTGTATGGGTTAAATCAAGTAGAAATAGCTCTTTAAGATAGCAATCGCAGGTCACCACTTTTCACAGCATACAGCATTAAAATATTGCAATAAAAACTAACTAATTATGTTTTTTACTTATTTATTTATTTTAGAGAAAACAAACATTAAAATTATAGTTCACCCAAAAAATAGTTTTGACATTAAATCATTTACTTACACTCATGTAATTTCAAACTTCCATTCATCTTTGAAAAACAGATCTGAGATATATGAGATATTCTCTCATCCTTTTTGGTTAAGTCTACGGAATCCACATTTCAAACACACTTCAAGTAGTACATAAAAACTCTGACTCTATATGAATCATTTAAGTGCCATTGCCAAGTTTATCCCGTATAGTCAGCATGCAATGACTGTATACTAAAGTGTTTTTATTGCTGCATATGCATATGCATATAAACAAGTCTAAGGCTGATTGTGACAACTGCATATTCTATCCCCCATACTGAGAGCTCCAAATTAGAGTAAACCCACCGATTGTGTTATTTCGTTGTGAAGTTTCTTTCAGTCCACTCTCAGATTATTTTTTTTAAAATGTCAAACACTGCTAATAAATTAAAAAAGTGCTTCAGTGGAATCCAGTTGTTCTCAACTAGATTTATACTTGATTCCACTGAAGCACTTGGATTTATTTTTGTTTACCAGCAGTATTTGAAGTTTTTTAAAACAGAACCCTTGTGAAAAAGAGGAACTTTATAGCTTTAAAAAAAGAGTATTTATAAAAATAATATACTTAAGTATGGACTGAATGTAATGTTTCCAGATTATTTGCAATTAAATATATAGTTCAAATGTATATTAAACACAATTAGCTGAAATTTAGTGCTTTTACACTCACTTAAGTAGGACTTAAGTACATCTTTATATGTAACTTCATAATTACCTGTGTTGTGTTTGAAAATTAAATTATACTGCCGAATGTAATTTGTAAAATGTAAAATGTAATTTCTCTTGAAACTTGTATGTCATATTTAATGTACATATTGTAATGGTTTTGCAGATTAGTAAATTTAAAAAAATATGAATATTATAATCAAATACATTACATGTGATTTAGTATGTTAGTCTCACGCCCCTGGACTGTTTTGTTGTGTTTTTGCTCCCTGTGACCCAGTTTCTCCCCAGTCTGATTGTTAATTTGATTCCAGGTGTGTCTCCTTAGCTCCCTCATTATCCTGAGTTTAAAAGCCCCAGTCCTTTCAGTTAGTGTTTGTCGGTCCCTGAATGTCTTCCCTGCCTGTGCTCCATGAAACCCTGTTGGATTATTGAAGACTCTATTTGTGAATTCTCCGTGTTCCCACATCTCCTCGTTCCTTGCTCTGTGTTCCCTGAGAACTGTGATAGAAGGACCGACCCAAACCGTTTTCTCTCAGTTTTTTTTCCCGTTGTGTTTCCATGGATCCCCTCCTTCGCCCAGAATACCTCCTCCTCCTGTTGGAGCAGGGGGAGAGATCGCTGAGATTCCTGCCCTCGACAGCCTCACCACCTACCCGGACGACATGCTCTGTGCATTCTATGACACCAGCCTAAACTCGGCGTACAGAGCGATGTCATCCGAGGATGGCCCTCGAGCAAATTTCGCCGCCTTTGTGGAGTGGATCACTCCGGACCCAGTGCCCAGCTCACCATCTCCCTGCTGCACGGAGAGCATGCCCGAGCCCACCGCTGACGGAGAGCCAGAGCCCGTCATTACCGACGAGCCATCGCCACACGGAGCGACAGTGCTAAGGATCGCCGCAGAGCCAGAGCCGCTGATGACATCAGTCAAGGTGTGTGAGCTGGAACAACGCCCACCACGAGGGAGAATACCACGGAGAGGAGCTCTGCCCCCTGCACCGCGGCTGAGGGTGAGCTGAGTATGGCGCATGGATTGTGCCACAGCACAGTGAGGGCTCCACTTCTCGAGTTTGGCCCAGGGAGGGCCACAGATCCCAAGTCCAGCCCTTCTTCGTCTCCTGAGTCTCCTTCGTTTCCGCTGGTCCCAGCCAGCTCCACTTCTCCAGAGCGCCCTCCAGTGCCTGCTCCTCGAAAGTGCACTCCAGTGTCGGCTCCTATTCCTGAGTTCAGCCCTGGAAGCCCGGAGGCTCACAAATGCCCGGATCCTCCCCGTCGCCCTTGCTCTTCGGGTCTCCATCTCCGCCTCGGGCTCCTCCTCCACCTGCTTTGCCGCATTTGGTCGCCCCCCTGGAGTCAGCGGCCATCCCTCCTCCATGGCTCCTTCCTCCATCGGCTCCAACGTGGGCCACTGTTATGGCTGTGGCCTGGGTCCCGCCAGGCTACTCCTGCTCCGGGTCCCTCCTGTCTCTTCCCTGGCTCCTCCCTCCTTCGTCACCTCCCTGGTCTCTGTCAGCCGGCTCCCTCCTGGGTGTCCGTCCTCCTCCTGAGCCTCCGCCTTTGTTCCCACCCGTTTTCCCCCTCCCTCTGTTGTTCCTCGGTGCGAGGACGCAACTTCTGGGAGAGGCGAGTAATGTCACGTCCCTGGACTTTTTTGTTGTGTTTTTGCTCACCATGTGTTCCCTGTGACCAAGTTTCTCCCCAGTCTGATTGTTAATTTGATTCCAGGTGTATCTCCTTAGCTCTATCGTTATCCTGAGTTTAAAAGCCCCAGTTCTTTCAGTTAGTGTCTGTCGGTCCTTGAATGTCTTCCCTGCCTATGCTCCATGTAACCCTGTTGGATTATTAAAGACTCTATTTGGGAATTCTCCGTGTTTCCTTGTCTCCTCGCTCCTTGCTCCTACGTACCGTGACAGTTAGTCAATACATCAAAATAAATGTACTTCTTTAAAACTCAAAGAAAGATTATTGAAACATAATGATTTAAAAAGTACTTTAATGTTAAACATTTAAATTTGCATTAAACTTAATTTGCCATTATTACAAAGTGCATTTAAAATATTTTTAAGTACACCCTAGTGGCCTTTTATTTCATCGTTATATCTGCAAAAAAAGTTTTGATTAATAATATTACAAAATGAATTAAGGGAGGGAAAGGGAAGTGGTGTGGGGCCAAGTATCGTGAGCCATACTTGGAATTTGTTCTCTGCATTTAACCCATCCAAGTGCATGCACACAGTAGTGAACATACACCCGGAGCCACTGCTCCTATTGAGGGTAGAGAGAGTGCTGGTTATTCACTCCCCCCACCTACAATCCCTGCCGGATCCCGAGCCTCGAACCCACGACCTTTGGGTTACAAGTCCGACTCTCTATCCATTAGGCCACGCATCCATTAGAAATGCATTTAAACGTCTTTACACAGACTATTTAATGCACCTCAGAAGTGACATAAATGCATTTACACATCAAATACATCTGTATACTTGAAATTAAGGACCGAGGTAGGTCAGAGCTGTCTTAATTTAGTCTGGCTGTCACGGTCATGGTCTGTTTTGGTTTAGTTGCTCTGTTCTCGTTTATGTGTTCCCTTATTAGTTGCCATGGTTTTTGATTAATGACTACAGCTGTTTCTGTTTCTCCATGATTGTGTTTAATATTTAAAGCCTGTGTTCTCCTCTGTTCCTTTGTCTGATATCATTTTAATTATGTGTTATGCTACCCCATGCTCCTGGATTTCATCTGTTTCGTCTGTGGATTATTATTAAAAGACTATTATTTGGAAAACTCCCGTGTCGTGTGCTTTTATAGCACAGCACCTGTAACACTGGCTTTTTATCCAGGATTATATTTTTACACAATTTTGAGCAGTCACAGAGCAGCCTTACATTAGTTGTGTAAAGATGCCATCTAACATTGAGTAAATATAACTTTGTATTAGAAAAAGCAATAAGTGCTTATTTTGTGAGTGTAACTTGTACTGCCTTACCTCCAGTACTGAATCAGTTAGTGAGACTCAAAACAAATAAAATCTATTATATAAAAGACAAACACAAGAATTAAAAGGAAATTAAACAGATCAGAGGTAAAAGTCCATTAACAGCCTCACACCATCAAGCCAGAGTATGTGAATTTGTGTCTTACATAAGGAGTCAGTGTGGAGTCTATTACCTCCTAATGGGCTGCTGTTAACCTTTCAGGCCTTTCACACTACAGAGAGAGAAAAAGAGTGAGAGAGATAACACACTTAAGGCTAACCTTTCGAATTTTGGAGAGTATGAATAAGAGGAGAGATATAGAGTGATAGAGAGGGTGAAAGGACCCAAAAACGTTGAGAGACACAGGGAAGAAAAGAAGAGCGCGAGAAGGATGAAGTGAATGCTCTGTCAGGAGAGCCGCTCTCAGGAAAATAACCTTTTTACTATATGGAGGATGGAGAGCTGCAATGAGAAATAGAGATGGAGAGAGAGCGCCTGTATCAGCTCTGATACAATACTTCTCCGAATGACAGAGACCTATTGAAGACAGAACAGAACATTTTACGACCCGTCTACAATCATAATATAATAGCCTAATCAGTCTCATGCTCCAGCTTTCCCAGAAAGCTCCCACACACAGTTCTGAGGGAAGTCATTTCACGATGCTTGGTAAAATGAAATATTCCAGTTCAGATGGAGTAGTTTGAACTGATGAAGCTTGAAAACAATCTCAGAGAAGATTGGTTTGGAAAGTTTTTCTATTTTAATTTTCAGAAAATTGTGTCATTTTCCAGTCTATAAACTTTATGATGAACTTTATACATACAGTAATTAGAAACTTAAATAGATTTTTAAATTTTTTCTGAAAATGCAAGTTTCTTATCCACACAAAAAACAATGATAATGCAGTTGGCATGACACTTTTTTCACTTATAGGGTAAAAATTTTTAAAAATTTAAAAGTAATTTAAAAAAACCTACAGTAAATTTATTGTGAGAAATTTTAAATGGTTTAACACATTATATGCAATTTTACTCTAAATTTCTGCAAATAAAAACTACCTTTATGAATTACTATACATATTATTTACATTTGAAAATACATAAGTAATGTACAGTACTGTACAGTACACTATACAGTTTTTAAATTATTTTAAAAAATATTTTCCATAATTAACATTACTTTTTAATGCTATGAATAATGTTTCTTTTTTGTTTGTCCTTTCTTGTTCCATTTTTCAATAACATCATTTTCTTCTAAATTCTTGGATTTTCTGTCTAAACAAACTAAAATATATTCAAATTACAAAAATAAGCCCTTATTTAGGCTATGTAAATATTGTGCCTGTTTGGTTTGGCACCGAGGTTTGTTGTTGCACCCCTGGCTGCATTAATTGTTGGGTAACAATCAGGTGTAGCAAATAGAATAGAATAGCAAATAGAAAGGGGATGCTCGAGCACCCTTCTAAATCAAATGGGACACTCTATAGCCACAGACATGTTTGAGCAAAAGCTACAAGATCATATGCCCACATGAAATTTGCCATTTGGGACAGGACCCATGATACTGCAGCCCTACACAGGCCTCTGACTGAAAAAAAATGCATTTTGGATGCTTCTTTACTGGCCTAAGTCCAAAAAAAAAAAAAAACTGTTCTTTAGACATGACAGTTCAAATTAAGTCCATAAGTCAAATTAAGTTTATAAAGTTAGACAAACATTATTTGTTTGAAAGTCAGCTTGCTTAGAAAAGTAATAACACATGTCTCCTCAACAAATCACACGATTTGAAGCATCTCTCATGTTAATGGAAAAATGGATTCAGGTTTCATAAATCATTTTGAAAATTTGTTCATTGTAACTTATTTTGCCAGCACGGGTCACATATGGTCTCTTGGATGGGCCTTGGCCATTCAAAGCGGCCAAGGTTCCCAGATCTTCTGCCATCAGTATGGAGGTTACGGCCCTGACTCTAAGTATGAACAAAAATGATTTTTGCCTTAGCAAGCAAAACTAATTACAAACGTTTTAACACAGAACCCATTGTTTGGTGATTCAAAAGCAACAATGAGCTTGAGAATAGAGACTGTCTGTTTTGAACACATTATCTTGTCAGTGGTGTTGTGAAGGGCCGGTGGCTGAAACAGATTTCATTTGTAATGCACATCTCCAGAGCAAAGACTTGTATGTAATGGCCTGTATGTTGTGAAACCACCTTTTGTTTGGCTGACATCAAACAAATGTGAAAGCATTCACCTGACTATAATCTACATATTCAACTCCGTGCTGTTTTCCCCCTTGCTTTGCTTATTCGTATCTTCTTGCGTCACTCTTTTGTGAGCTGTATACAATGCAAGTCTTTTCATTTATACGTTCACTTTTTTTTGCCCATGTTTATTTGCTCTTTCCTGAATCTGAACCCACATGTGTTTTCTTAACTCATAACTTCTCTATCAGTTTCCCATCTCTCTCTCACACATACGCACTCACTCACATCAAATTACCCTTCGCCCTAAACACAACAGTTCTCCCCTTGTCTATTGTTTTTGTTACTCAACTTCAATTTCTTTCCATTTCCTCCTGCCTACTCATTCATCTAGTCAATTATCTTTTTATTTGTCTGTTTATTTGTTTCTCCCTTTATTTGTTTTCTGAAGTCCCTGCTTTTTCTCCACAGGGGTCTAAGCTGGCCTTGATTGATGATCTCATTTCTTTTGCATTTGCGCTAACCCTACTCGAATCGCAGATCATAACATGAAATAACAGCATAAAAGTCCTCTCTCCCAATCGCACTAATTACAGTCATAAGAAATTGCCACATAATTACTTCATGCGTTCAGCTGCTGTAATGTTTACGTGTGTTTATTTTTCATACCTGCTTAAAAAGGGAATAATAAACAGTAATATTAATACTAGTTGAACTGAAATCAGAGACATTACAGGCATAGGAAATGGGCCAGGCATATATGTATAAATGAATGGGAGAAATCGTATAGCTTAATATGCCGAATTAATGGAAGTTCCGACTTACAGTTAAAAGAACAGATTTAGTTTGCAAATAGCTGATCTACATATGATTTTTATTTATAATACTCAATATTAAAATTCG
Source organism: Labeobarbus marequensis (assembly GCA_034780575.1). Lineage (NCBI taxonomy): Eukaryota > Metazoa > Chordata > Actinopteri > Cypriniformes > Cyprinidae > Labeobarbus > Labeobarbus marequensis. The sequence continues at coordinate 20,460,156 of JAUZSZ010000101.1, read as the reverse complement.
TATTCGCATCGTCGGTCGCACACACACTCAAGCTCCTAGTTCTTGCCACATTTTGAGTCGATTCACATGAAGAATTCAACTGGAGACTCGGTCTAACCAGATCACTGAATCAATGAATTTACTCAATAACAGCCGCATGGATCAGTCCAAGTCATGAATGAATCATTCAATGCGATTTGCGAACTGATTCGACAGGTTGATTAGAAGAGAATCAGCTTGTTCATGTAATGGATCTTTCTATTTCAAATGTAAATTTCTTCGGTTTGAAACATAAGTAAAAAGTACGGTATTATGCTTTAACGGGGTCATGAACTTTTTATTTTGTACTGTTCTCTGAGGTCCACTTATAATGTTATCAAGATTTTTACATCAAAAACATCATAATTTAGAACTCATAGGCTATTTTCTGTTCTGTTTTAACCTCCCTCATCAGAACGCTCTGTTTGAATAGGCGGGGCAGATTGTAGACTCAGAAGTAAACGCACATTGTTATGATTGGCTAATAGTTGTGTACATTTGACAGCCTACGTCCGTCACAGATGGACGCTGCTGTGATTTAGGTTAAAAATGCATAAATACTGTAATAACAGACAAAGCAATAGTGATCATGTAATGTAAACAAGTTACTCACACTTGTGTGGTGCGACATCGGATCCAATATAGTCAGAATATTGTCTTTTAGTTTCAATCTTTCTGAAAATCCTGTGTCGAATTGTGCCCGAATTGTGCCTTGTTTGTAAACAAATTTGTGGTAACATGAAGTGAACAAAGCTTCAGCAAAACGCTTAATTAAAAATAATGTTCATCAAATAAAGTTTATTGTTTGGTTTCTGCATAGACCCACGTTTGCCTCTCTCGTTATTTACACAACATGCGTAAATCGGTGGGCGGGGCTAAACAGGCAGTGATGTAGAAGCAGGTGTTGATCTTCTTCTGTGGAGGCGGTGCTTATCCACACTATGACATCATAGAGTAGAACATTCCACAAGCTGTTGTTTTGGCCGACTGCCTTCAGTATAAGCTGTTTTTAGACTAACGACAAAGTTTTGAGATTGGAAACTTACAGGATGTTTTTAAAGTACAATGACCTCTTGTGTCAAAACATCAAGGGAATTTTGGATTCTAAGTTCATGATCCCTTTAACAAAGATTAATAAATGCTGTAAAAATAAATCACTAATTTTAAGTTGATTCTAGCAATGTAAACAAATGAGAAAAAAAAAGTTTTGCAAACAACCTGCAGTATTTACTCTGCATTTAACATTTATGCTAGATCAAAATGTTTTGATGGGACTCATGACTTACCAAGTATAGACACCTTACTGAGGAACTCTTCGTACATCTTCCTCTTCCTCAACGTGCTTCCCTAAAAAACATTGAAGCATCAATTAGAAGACACATGGAGGACATCAGGTAACAGAATCTCCTGCCCTCTAATCAGTCTCTACGGAACAAGAATAAGAACAACAAAGCTGGGGGACTTTCCTCAAACACGCTGCTGAAGAAGAACTATAAGTATCCAGAATAAAGCAAAGTTTGGGCTTCCTTCTCCTTTGTTCCTAGTGTTTTCTTTTTCAGCTCTGTCTCTCTCTAATATTCCAATAAAACACACAGAAACACATTAAGTGGAGATGGTCTCGTAGGAAAGAAAAATCACAAATGATTTTCTCATTGTCTCAATTGTTTCTTCAAGACAGGAATGGGATTAAATGGAGGAGAAGCGGAGACTGAAGTCTCATATGGCTTCCTCAGATTTTTTATTTCTCTTACTGCATGTCAACAATTGTGTCATTTAAGTCCATTTAATTTTCAGGGAAACATCTAAGTCGAACTGTTCCTCTGAGATGGACTGTAAAATTTTATTCACTAAACCACCTTCAGACCCAAGACAACGAAACATATATGCCAGTGTCCAGCTGCTGACTGAGCCTGAAGCTCTTCTCTCTTACGAGGTCAGCGACCTCTCCATCCCTGGTGTTTGAGAAGAAGATACAAAAACATCAGAACATCTAAGATGGCCTGCAGACACTGAAGTGAAGCATGACATCGTGATCTACAGCGTACTGGCAAGTGCTGGTCAAGCTTAATGGATTAGTTCACCCACATTCCCCAAATAAACAGTATATGTTTTCTGTAGACAGACTCGGTAGGGATCTCTTTACTAGAGCAAATTAGAAAGACCACGCGTATAAAATGTGAACTAAAACACTTCTGACAGAGAAACATGAGGCACATTCTAGTGCATATTTATGTTTGTAAATGTCTCCTCAAATAACTGACCAAAATTCAGTGTGTTTTCCTTGCAAGTTAGTCTAGGCAACATTTTGAATATTTATAATATACAGCATTGCGTATTATTAACTGGAGAATAAGGCATGAAAAAAAATTATAAAAAAGAAATAAAAATTATACAATAATTTAAATGAAATGAAAATGAATTAAAAAAATTAAATACATAAAAAGTAAATAAATATATTTAAAGAAATAATAAATGTTTATAAAAAAATCAAATTCTCATTATAATATATCTTCTTTTACAATTAGCATAAATTAAACTTGTACAAATTGTACACGATTTTTTACAATCATTAAAATTCTCGTGTAATGTGAAAAATATATTTAATATATAATATAGTTAAATAAATAAATAAATTATTTTACTCATCATTTCATTTGAAAAGCCTTTCAGACTGTGTTAAAAATGTTAAATTATTAAGTA
>JAUZSZ010000101.1:20364220-20374861 GCA_034780575.1 Labeobarbus marequensis | reverse complement strand
AGAATTTCAGCAATCCTACTGAAAGATCACCATCAAAAAATAAAGTTCAGCTGATCACCTAAAAGAGCAAAGGAGAAATTGTTTTTTGAGGATGACATTGCAGTAAAGTTACTTAAATTTAAATGTGAAAAGTTACCAATTAACTAAATGTTCTACAATCTGTGATTTCTCAGTAATCGCCTGACTGTTCAAGGGCAGCAAAGACAAGCAAATCAAAGCTAATGATACATTGTCAACTTCTCGTGATGAACAGTGGGCTCCAGACACCGTGCTTGTTCTGTTTAGGGCTCAGTCTATGTCCTCTGCAGGACAGGCCACATTAAAGGATACGAGTTTTAAGCATGCTGGGCACCTTATTCCTGCCACTAGAATTTTACCCTTTGATGTGAAATGTTTAATTTCTCCTCAAAGCAGACAGACATATCAGGATTAAAAACGTAACATAGATTCTCCAATGAGCTGCACTCACATAGAGCCAGAAGGGTCATGCCCGTTCAGACGAAGGAGGCACGTGGCCCCTGTTTAAATTCATACTTGAGTTATCCAAACTGCAAGTAATAATAGTTACTACTGTTAAAAGTTAATTCATTCATTCATTCATTCATTCGAGCCCTATGATTTCCGCAATGTGGACCAAATCGCAGAATCCAGTCATAAAAATGGAAACTTAATTGATGGAAAATACAGAATCTGGTAAAACTAATAATTGCAATTAAAAAGTTTCATGATTTAAATTAATTAGACATGCTTTCTGATTAATAAAATTTAATTCAACCATTAAAACAAAGTCTAGAAAAATAAAACGGAAAAATACAGGATCCAGAAAAAAGAGAATGGAAAAAAAGGAATTTGGAGAAAAAAAAAAAAAAAAAAGAATGAATGGAATTTGGGAAAAAAATAAAACAGATTTCATAGGGCCCTAAATTATTTATTTAGAATTCAATACTTTCATTCTGCAAGAATTCATTAAACTGATCAAAAATGAGAGTAAAGACATTAATAATGTTAGAAAATATTTCTATTTAAAATAAATGCTGTTGTTTTTTTAATTGTATATTTACCAAAGAATCCTGAAAAAAATATTATATAGTTTTTTTTTCGTGTTTTTGAAAGATTCCATAATGCTCACCAAGGCTGTATTTATTTGAATGCAGTTAAATACAGTAAAACAGTAATATTCTAAAATATTATTACACTTTAAAATAACTCTTTAAAAATATAATTTATTCCTGTGATGATAAAGCTGAATTTTCAGAATCATTACTCCAGTCTTCAGTTTCACATGATCCTTCAGAAATCATTCTAATATGCGGCTCAAAAAACATTTTATATATTTATTTTTATTATTTTATATATACATATACACATATACATATATACACATATAATTCACAAAATTTAATAATAAAACGTTCCATATTATATTACTTATTTTATTATATTTTAAATATCACAATAAAATCGAAATTATATATTTGTTATTGTATACAGAGGGTTTTTTTCATCTGACACCAAGTTTGCTCACTATAGACTGCACTGGTTCTCTCTCAGAAAGTGCATGACGTACTTTGCTAGGACTGTGTTTTTTCCACAGCCCTTTTTGGAAATTTGTTACAGCTCCATCCAACTGTTATCTATTCATCTTGCCCATCTAATCCCGTTTATATTCCAGGCAGCACGTCCACAATCAGGAGTAATGGAAGCTAACCATGAGGGAGAGCGCTTGTGTGTTCTGTAGTCCGCTGACTCACTGCTCATTTATCTGCATCCAGGAAATGCTTTGGTATTTGCTCTGACTTTTTCAAAAACATCCGCTTGGACATCTGACAACTTAAAACACATTAATTAATTCACATACACCAAACTGCCAATCAGGCAAACTTTAATCTTATTACGCATGTTTGAGGAGTGAAAAGTAAAGCCTTAAGGGAAAATATGTTGTCAGACTTATTTCATAATCCATAAAACAATTTATAGCTGGGGTAGAGAGGGGAGGGGAGTGGAGGGGAGGGGAGGGGGCTGTTGGGCTGTCCATAAATGAACAACACCAGGAACCACTAAAACAGGGACTGGGGCCAGTTGTCACAATTTTTAATTTAATGCATATTATTCAGGGTGCATTTGAAAGTTACTATACTGGGACATTTCCATCTATACTGTCCAAAAAAAAAAAAAAAAGATGCAGTTCTATGCAAATTGTTTCATTGGAAGATTGGCATAAATAGTCTAAGTTTTAAACCAAACAGGAAACATAAAACAATTCATAAAACAACACATAATAAAGGTAAAATTAAATTCATATTAAAAAGTGTCTTGACAATTGTAATCAGGACTACATGATTTGGATGGGGAAAAAGCAATTTGCAAATTAGCAAATTTGCAATTTTTCCTGATTAAAAAAAAAACTGCTTTTAAATGCGTTATGGCATATTGTGAGTTCAGTTAATTTTTTGATTAATTATAAAAGTCTAATTGTAATTAGTAAATTTTACACTTGTCCAGAGGGTTTTGATTTAAAGGATAGGTTCAGGAAAAAATAAATAAATAAATCGGTAACAATTTACTTACAGCCTTTATGTATAATTCATTATAAAAGTAGTTATAATACATTAATTATGCCTTGTAATGAACCTTATAATGTATTGTACAATCTCATGAATAATTGTAACCACAGTTAATACATTATAACACTTATCTATAAATATGCATTGTAAATTTGGTTATAATTATTTATGACAACTCATTACAATACACATTATAAATCATTATAATGCATTATAACCATTAATAGCCCTTTATACTGCATTATACATAAAGGCTTTAAGTAAAGTGCTAGCAAAATTTCAAATTTAAGGTTTTAAATCAGATTTTTGATACCAACTTACAAAACTGAAATTGGAAGCTTGGATTAAAATGTTTTGCTACTGAAAAACAGCTCTTGCGACACTTCACTGTGTGACAACTAGCCCCTGTCACCACTTTATTATAGCTGTAATAAAAACTACAAACCTGCATTGTATGGAATAAACAAAACAAAACAGTGGAGAAATAATATATCCATGCATAATGCAAATTCACCAGAGTTTGCATTTCACTCAAAATTGCATCTCATGGCTATTTAATCCGCAGGCTATAGTTGATAAGAGTATTCCATTACTCAAGCTGTTAGAAACTACTTATGCACTAAAGTTTGCTGAACAGGAAATACAGCCATTTTATTGCAGCCTCTCACATACACATCTTACACTCTGTTTTCAATCTATCAGCTCAATCATCTTTTTGTCTGACACTCTCTTTGTCCTTCGCTACACTTTAAAGGGATAGTTCACCAAAAACTGAAAATGTCATCATCAAAACTTCTTTCATCATTTACTCATCCTCATGTCATTTCAAGTTGTATGACTTTTTCCTTTTGTGAAATACAAAAGAATACTTTTTTAAAAGAATGTCCTTGCAGTGTATTTCCATATAATGAAAGCGAATGATAATGAGTGATGTTAGCTCTGCAAAAAATACCATAAAAGTGGTTCACATAATTAGTTTGCTATAGCCCAAATCTTCTGAAATCATACAGAACTGTGGAAAACTTGTTTTTGTTTTTTTGTAGGTTTCCTTTCAAATATTGTGCTTTTGGACAAGATACAGTCAAAAATGTCACCTTTTAAATGTAAAATAATCATAATGGTTTGAATGGTGAGTAAATGATGATAGAATATTAAGCAAAAATGAATAAATATTAATTTTGAGCAGAACTATTATTTTATAAGAACATTTTATGAAATTCGTTTTTTATATAGTCCCATATTATTGCCAGTTAAAGTTTGTGCTTTTAAGATATGAATAATTGGGCACTGATGTATTCTTAACTTTTGTTGTAATTCTCTAAGACCCTTATTTGAAGCTTTATATTTGAGACAGAACAAAATATGATAATTATAAATCTGTATCTTTCCATACTTGGTCACCAGTCAGTTTTGGATGTTTTATTTCATTACTGACATAAGTGAAAATCTAGGAAATGAGTCAGGTGTAATAAATAATTAGCCACCTCAATTTTTTTAATATTTTAACTGTATTAACTAAATATCTGAATATGGTTTTATTAGGTCCAAATCAGACTGAAAGCTCCAATCATTGCAGTGCAAAACTGCCCACATTATGCAGATTTTCTTTAGCTTTCTACAGAAGAAAGTCATACAGATTTGGAATGACGTGAGGGTGAGTAAATGATGACAGAGTGTTCTTTTTTAAAAGAACTAATCTCTTAATTTTAATACATTGTCCAAATGACCTTTTCAGTTTTCGGTGAGCAAGCACTAGAAGTTACTATAGGTGCTTCATAGATCAAAAGTCTCTTTCACCCCAACTGTCAAGCGGTGGAGAGTTACAGCATGAATACTGCTCAAGTGCTCACTGACTTCACCGAAATGCTCCATCACTTCTTTGCCATTTTTGACATTTCACTCTCACTAGCTTTTATAACTTGATGGCATCTCTAGTTCTCTAGCAAAAAACCCATTTGTTCAAATAGAAATCAGTGAATCATGGCATAGTCTGGAGTGTTCGTGACTGGATGCCATGGCCCATGTGTCTCACACAAAGAGGTAAATGGTATCTTTGTCATCAGCTGGGTTGTTTGCAGCAGTGAATTGCTGCCATATGTGGTTAAGTGAGTACGTAAATGTTCCTAGTTGGAAATCTGAAAGTCTGAGGTAAGTAGTCTAGCAGAGGCTTAATGTGTTTTTGTAAATTCTCCGGAAGACTGAAACATCTTAACTGTTGAGGTTCTTAACTTTAACTGTATTTTTTGTAAGGCTATCCTGACGAAGGATACTAGTGTGAAATATAACGCTGCTATCCAGGCCAACATTTCTAATGCGCTATTTATTTTTTTAGTACAACAATTCTATAAACAAGAAGATAATATGTTGTAACTTACATTTTAGACACAAAGCTCCTAGTTCATTTGTGTATTTTACTCCTCCAACGAAACCAGTCCACATTAAGTCAAAGCAGCAATGCACAACAGCAGTAGCATTCCTGATAGAATCGTTATTGATGAGTGAATGATTCAATTCACTCATGCAGACGGTCACTTGTTTTGTTTCTGAATGAATCAGTATTGTTGAACGAATTGCTTTAGTAAACGACTCACTCGTGTTATGTTGTTTCATGTCTTTAGAAAACCGTTTGAGAGGAATGATTCAAAGATTCATAACTGAATCAATTAATTCAAAAACACTGATTCATGAGGACAGTAACTTGACAGTAACTAGACCTACTGGCCTATCTGTGTAATGACAGCCCGATCTCACAGCAATTCGTACATACTTTACGCGGTGGCTAATTCGTACGAATTCATATGACCTCACTCGTACAAATTTAAAAGATTTTTGCTAAATCATATGCATTTTATGAGTTGCCAATTCCTATGAACTTGTACGAATGACCTACACCTAACCCCGACCCTAAACCTACCCATCACTGGGGTTTAGATAAATCGGACAAAATCGTACGAGTGAGATCGTACGAATTAACCCCCTCGTAAAATACATACAAATTGGTCGTGAGATAGCGCTGGTAATGACGATGTATGTTTGTATTTTTGAAAATGCAGTATTTCAGCAATATAGTGATATAAACTAAGAATTTTACTACTGATAAAACACCCAAGACACCCAAGTAAGACCTGTGGTAGCTGCTACCAAACTTTATTTCTGAACTCTAAATGTGTCCTGTGCTGAGGGTACTTGTGCCTTTAAGAGATGTGATATGCTGTCATGGAAGAATGGAATTGTATTACACTGATTCCTGCTGAATCTGTAGCTTTTGCACCTGAAGCCTAACCTGAGCTGTGTATACTGGTCATGCCCACTTGTGATAATACTTTTGCCACAATATCATCTAAAAAGTTTGGAAGGCTCCCCGGACTTGGCGAAGGTCAGCATTTTTAGAACATAAGGTGCTCACTTGTCCATGACATCCAATATCAGGGTTATAGCAGCACTGACTTTACAAAAATTATTGATCAGTAGATAAAACAAGGAGGCACAAACTTTGAAATCTTAATGAGAAATGGATCAAAAAAGTTAATCAAAGTTGTCCTAAGACAAGAACGCATTTTGGTTTTAGGACAACTTTGCTGAAAGGTTTTGATCCACTTCAAATGTTGACTAGTGTAGTTCGATTTGTCCATAAGACAGATCTTGAGTGAGTAATCCTTGCATTCGTATGTGATGCCAAAACAAGCATTTGTTTGCCACCAGATTTGCACCTTAGACCGGTGCTATGATAATCATCCGTCAGAGCCGAGAAGAGTTGACAGACACCTCTCTCGGAATGTTGCGTGAAACTATTTCACAGCTCCGTGTCAAAGTTGAGCTACATCAACCAAATCCTCACTAATCTTAGCCACCAGTCAGCTTTACCTGACAGACAGGAACTCTTCGATGTGCGGCGCGTTGACGTGTTTTCCTCTGCCTGCATGCTCAAGACGTTTATTTGTGTTGGTCTTTGTTCACATGGATGTGTGGCGCTGAAAGGATTTTGATTGCCTGCGAAAATATTTAGAGCACAGCAAATATTTACGACATCGTTCATGGTGCGGAAACAATACATATATTTGAGAACATTCTCAGGTAATCAGGCGTTACAAAACAAACGGGTGCAGAGAAAGAAAGAAACTTTGGCTGCTGGACGAGATGATCTCAGAGGAAATCTGTCCTTATTTTGGGCCGTGTCGATGCGTCAGAGCGGGCGTCCTAATGTCCTAAACATGGACGTGCGTTTCATGAAAAGAGCCCAGGCATTGTGGGAAAAACACTAGATACTCTTTGTCAGCACTTAAGGTCTATATGGCTGCGCCTCAGGATATCCCTTTCCTGACAGGAAGTATTGTGTCTCTATCTGCTGTTTTAATGGCACAGAGACCAGTGTGTGCTAGGTGTTGTGAGGACACATGAACTGCATCTCACCAATCGAGTATCTCTGAATCTTTTCATAACTGCATTGTTTATACTTTTGGTGGTTGCTTGTGTGGGTGGTTATTACCATGCTACGTGGTTGCTAGGGTGTTTTGAGTGGTTTCTAGGGCACTGCTAAGGTATTGTGGGTGATTCACAGTATATTGTTATGCATGTTGCCAAGGTGTTCTGAGAGTATTAGCACACTCATGCTCACTAGGGTAATCTGGCTGCTTTGGTGTTCTGGATTATTATTTATTTATTATTTTATTTATTAGCATAGCATCTGTAAATTCTACATTGTATGCTACATAAACGGTCCACTTGTAAATAACATATCTGTATATTCATTGAAACAATTATATTTTTTCTCTATATTTCTAATTCTGTATACCATGCATTATTATTTAATTTTCAGTTTTTCTTATATTAGTCTTGTATTTAATCTCTACTGTGTAATTCTATGTATGTCTGCTCTATCATGTATGTTTGCACTAAGTCCATACTTTTTTCTGAATTCCTTGTGTGTGGAAACATACTTGGTAATAAAGCTCTTTCTGACTTCTGACTTTATTTTATTTCATTTATTGATTTATTTATTTTTTTTGAAAGTTGCTATGGTGTTCTGAGTGGTTGCTAGGGTGTTCCTGGCAGCTTTTAGCAAGTTGTCAGTGTGTTTGCTAGGGTGTCTTAGAAATCACAGTGAAGGTTTATTAGATGGTTTCTGAGGTGGTTCCAAAGACATTGCTAGGGTATTATGTTTGGTTGCCTGTGCATTGGTTTAGTGATGTTGCTAAGGGTAGTTGCTAAGGTGTTGTGGGTAATTAATAGGGTGTTCTATGTGGTTGCTAGGGTCATCTTTTTTTTTTTTTTTTTTTTTTTACATTATTTGACAGTTGCTGGGATGTTCTGGTTGCTAAGGTGTTGCGGGTGGTTGCCAGGGCATTGCTATGTGCATTGCTTAAGAGCTTGGATGTAGCCAAGGTGAAGTTTGGGTGGTTGTTGGGGTGTTCCTAGGTGGTTGTTCTGGTGTAGTTTGTGGTTGCTAGGGTGTTGTGGGTGATTTATAGGATGTCTTGAGTGGTTGCTTGTGTTTTTAGGACATTACAAGATGGTTGCTAGGGTGTTCTGGTTGTTTCTAGGCAACTTTGCTAGAGTGTTGTGAGTGGTTGCCAGGGCGTTGCTATGCAGGTTGCCAAAGAGTTTGGATGTTTCTAAAGTGTTCACATTGGCATGCCTGTGGTAGGGTGTTCTTGGTGGTTGGTGAGGTGTTTCTAGGCAGTTGTTTTACTGTTGTGAGTGGTTGCTTGGGTTGTACGTTTTTAGGTAATTACTAAATTGTTGCTAGGGTGTTCTAGTTGTTCCTGGGGTAGCTATAGTGTTGTGGCTGGTTGCTAGGGTATTACTTTGCACATTGCCAAAGAGTTTGGATGTTGACAAAGTGAGATTTGCGTGGTTGTTGGGGTGTTTTTAGGTGGTTGCTAGGGTGTTCAGGGTGTTCTGGATAGTTGTTTGGGTGTTATGGGTTAGTAGTTGAGGCTACTTTGTTAGAGTTTTTTGTGACATTACTTGATGGTTTCTGTGGTTCTAGTTCTAGTTGTTCCTAGGGGATTGTTTTGCAGGTTTCCAAAGATATCTGATGTTGCCAAGGTCTGTGCTAGTGTGTTCTTGGTGGTTTTTGGGTCAGTTTTGGGTTTTTCTTTTTCTTTTTTTTTCTTTTTCCCTAAGCGTACTGCCGTGTTTCTTCCCATAACAAAGACTATTAACAATAACATTTGTTCAATTGAAACTGCAAAACTGAATTTACAGACCTGAGCTTCATGTCTTCCAGGATTTCCTCAGCTGGAGGTGAATGGGACGTCACTTTCGGAGCAGGACCCAAAGGAGACCCAACAGACCCGCCTATTGCCTTCTCTCTCCATCTGCCATTTGCCCCGGTGTTCCAGATCAATAGCAGCTCCATTTGCCGCATCCCGGCCAAAAGCCCTCGTGGAGCAGATGCTAATGATGTGATGATAACTCAACAGTGAGATTTTAGGATAATCAATACGCTGCTGTGCATTATGACTTTAATCCACACAACACCACCTACCAGCTTCATGCTGCGTCATCTTGTCCGTATCGTTGTAGTGTTTCCTCTTTATAACAGATTATGAATTACAACTGTTCCACTGAGGTCTCTGGCTGTCCTTTTGCATATTTCTCTTTTTTCAGCCGTTCACAATGCATGTCTTGCGAGTTGCCCTTGGATGATGCAGGACGCCATGACATCATTGCACTAATAGCTTCCCTGGAACTGAATTGGTTCACCATAGGGAGATTTCAGCATGGGTTTCCTCCATTATGAGCTGTTGCAACAAACACCACTTAAGCCCATACTTGTGCTTCCTAAACAAGTATTTAATGCCCTCATTAAAGATATATGAAGCTGGTAATCAATAAGACCTCTGGATTACAGCCTCATCTTCCATACAAAGGTGCAAATGGCTACATGATGTTTAACATTACGTATTTCGTGCCAGGTTTGTAGACTGAACAGAGACGACCAAGTGAGCCTTCATCAATTACTCTAGACATAAATCTTAATTGTTTCATGAGATCTTTTGTGAGAACCCAATAAGATTATTGGAGGGAAAACAGATCACTGGATATGTCTTACAGTCACATTTATGCTTGATATTATGATGCTAATAGGAACTCAACCCATTTTTTGGTCCATGGTTATATTCCTCAGTGAAATGCAGAATTGGAGTTACATGAACGCCTGTAAAAGTTTAAAGTAATTCAGTTTTGTTCACCAAACACAGCCCAGAAGCCCACCCTCAGGCTTTTGTACCTGGTAAATGCTTTATGTTGTTATTAAATATCTTTTAGAAATCCATTTTTGTCTCTGAAGATGAGCAGTGAATCACTATTAAAGAGTCCATCAAGCTGTCGGGACGGTCCCCTGTAAACACTTGTCTCACACTTCTGAATAATACAGGCCGTTTTATGTGCTTCGTGCTGACTTCAGTATCTGCTTCCTCACCATGTTTATTTCTGAGCTGAAGGCACAACAGAATACTGTTATAGTGTACCAAAGGGTTGTGCTCTGGATCGTGGAACCTTGTGGTCACTTTCTGTCTTTAACACTGTCAAGGTTATAGTGTTATTTTAGTATTGTTGAGATATTATTAAAATTTTATTTTATTTATTTTCTGTTTTCATATTAATTTTACTTAATTTAGCTGTTTTATTAGTTTACTCTTTTATTATGTCTATAATAGTTTTTAGGTTTTTTTTTTTTGTTTTTTTTTGTATTTTAGTTCAGTTTTAGTTTTATTACATTCGTTAAATGAAAATGAAAAATGTTGCCTTGTTTTGTTTTTAAATATTTTATTTCAAGTAGGGATTGGTGATATAGTAACATATCATACAATATCGATATTTATCATTATATTTATTTACCATTAATGGGGAAGGAGATGCTTTCCACATATTTGTCAGACCTTGAGAATGAATCAATTCCTGGATTCAGCATTTTATGACTTAATACAAATTTATCATCAAAATTGGTGTCTAATGAAAGGAATTAATAAAAATCTTTAACAATGTAATCAATCCTTTAAAAAGTAATCCAATGAAAATATAGCAATTAATTTACAACAAAACATTGCATTTTTATTTTTTGGCAAATAAA
>JAUZSZ010000101.1:20316018-20328704 GCA_034780575.1 Labeobarbus marequensis | reverse complement strand
CGTAAAAGGACTCGTGACGGCCGAGCGCTTCCTCCGCACCATATTCGCGCTTCATTTCATAAAGATCAAGTGGTTTAATGCTCTCTTCAGATGAGAAAATGCAACATATGCCCAAACGCAATTTAGAACCTCTTCAAGCGTGTCCATTAGGATCAGTGGATTTCTATTTCCTGAATCACCCGTATTACCGTCAAAGAACTGATTAGCAAAGAACACAGGACGTTGTGTCAAAAGGGTCGAATGAGTTGCACCATTTCCAGCATGCAAAAATATTGCACCATTTCCAGCATGCAAAAATATAAATATTTTTTATTTTATTTTTCTGCACGAAGCAATATTTCGAACTGAGAGCTCTTCAGTGGAGTACTCGGTTTTACAGAAATATCTGACGGTTTTTAACAGATAGATAGATAGATAGATAGATAGATAGATAGATAGATAGATAGATAGATAGATAGGGTTGGATGGATGGCAGGGAAGATATATGTTGTGCATTTATAAACCTGTGGTGAGGTCTGCCCTCTTATGGACAACAAAATGCAAAAATATTTAACCATAATTTTGCAGATATTGTCTGATAATTTAATCATTCTTTCCTCATTCAGCATTCATGTTTCTTTTGAAACACACTTCTGCGTGACTCAAAATTGTGTTAAGCCTAGTCTTATAGACCTTATTGTTTGTAGCACCATATTTAGCCTATTTTTTTGACACAAACTAAAATAAGGTAATGTGTTATAGTACAGTGCGTTCAATGAATTGTACTGTTGTTTAACAACATACCAATTGCTCAGCTAACTAAACATCTTACCAAAAAAAAAATCAGTAGACCAAAATGTTTAGAAAACTGTAAACTCTAGGACGTTTATGCTTTGTGTGCCACTGTAAAGACTGTATCCCTCACAGCCTCATTTTCATCCATGTTAAATTCAGTATGGCCTCTAACCTGATTAAAGTCTATTGACTAAAATGTGTGATTAGATTACTAAATCTTAATGGTGTTAAAGTTTTCGCTGCATGTCAGATGATTATTTTTTTCCATGAATGTCTGCATGCCTTCTAAGGCACACTTGAGTATGAAGTTCTCTTTGGAAACTGCATTTCATTAACTGTACTTTCCCCCCAATAGCTTTCAAGAGGGTCATGATGTTCCTTCTGGAGAGAAGTCATTTCCTTCTTAGTAGTGATAGACTGAGATATTAGATAGGCTGTTTAATTTGCCGACCCTTGTGAAAAAGAAGTGCGTTTAATTGCATTGAATGTATAATTGCAGTGTTCTTCAAATCTTAAAAGTACATTCAAACAAATGTACTTGCATATTATATAATATGAATAAAATAAAACCTGGAGAAAGAGTACTTAATGTCTTCATGTTTTTAATATATAAGTACACTTTTAGAAACTGTGACTGAGATATTAGATAGGGTGTTAATTTGCCTACCCTTGTGAAAATGAAGGGCACTCAATTGTATTGAATGTATAATTGCACTGTTCTTCAAATCTTAAAAGTATATTAAAACAACTATGCTGGCAAATTATGTAATATTAATTAAATAAAACCTGGAGAGAGAGAGAGTATTTAATATCTTTATATTTTTAACATATACTGTAAGTACACTTTTAGAAAGTTAACTTTTAATAATGTCAAATTAAAAGTGTTACTTTAAAGTACATTAAATCATTATATTTAAAGTATTATTTTGATGTGTTGACTCATACTAAATGTACTTGATTATAATTTTAACTGTAGTGTTTAATACAATATTAGTATTACTGTACAATACAGTATTACTGTAACTATATTTTACATGTACTAAAATGCAACTTAATCATCACACACACACAGACACACACACACACACACACATCATGAAGCAACCTCGATTCCCAACAACAAAAACAAACCCACTGTGATGCTCCTGCTGTTATGAGCAAACTGATGGCATAAGAGTTCACAAACAGAATTAACCCTGGACAACATACAGCTTTTCCAAATTCACTTAGCTGACAAAGTGCATCGAAGCTGACGAGACTGCCAATGTTCCCCTTAGCCTGTCGTAAGCATTATTTAAATTATTTGTTTAGGTATTCAAAGCAAAAAAGAGGCAGAAATTGCTGCCGTCAGAATAATAGTGTCAAATGAAAAGTTGTGAATGAGACAGTTAATGATTTCAGTCACTGTGTAGGACTTTAACAACCTAAATATTTACTGGGTAAAATGTAATTCAGAAATATTGAGAGGCCCTCACTGGAACTCAAACAAAATGAAGCAGCTGGATCCAATTTAAATTTCAATTTAAAACTGCCTGAGTAAGCAAATAAGTTAAAATGTTTGCTAGATAGCATCACAGCAGACCAGGATGTTCTGAGTTCTGAGGGAGATGTTTGAGAGTTAATGCATGACCATATCAATGCTGTCATCACAGGACCTGCCTCACATGGGCAACCGTAATCTGTTTCTCCCTAAGTGTTTAGAACTTCCATCAAGTTTGGCAGAAAGCTAAACAAATCGGTGTTTTCCATGCCCACGCTCACAATGAAAGAGTTGTAGATGCTGATGGCTGGAGGCAGCAATGACCTCCTGTAACACAATCACCCCACGTGCTCCTTGATTGGTGATCTCTGATTTGCTGATGAATTCCACACAATGCTCCAAAGTTACAAAACAAACTCCTCTATTGCTTGCTGTACTTCTTCAATTTCTGTAATTTAATTCTTCTTCTGTAATTTAAGCTTTAAATAATAATCATCATAATAATCATCATAAACCGTGTTAGTTAGAGACCTGCTCATACTCCGATTTTTAATCTAACACTGCCGCTTTGTGGTCTCCTGTAGTAATGCTTGACAGGTGCAGTCAGCTTCTTTTACTTCGCCAGTAGATGGTGCTGTGGTAAAAGATTTCACCTGTTTATATCGCGTAGCCAATCCAAATAGCAGTACACTTCCATATTAATACTTTTGAGTGATTACCACAGCAGTGAGCAAAGCCAGATAGTAAATGCCAATGACTATCGCAACAATGTGAAACAATGTTATTAGTTTGACACCACTGCAGCTCTGAATGTTGCAAAACGTTACAAAAACATTAATTGGCACAATTGTTTTCAACTGAAAATAATAAGAAATGTTCCTTGAACACCAAATCAGCATATTAGACATACTGATTTTTGAAGGATCATGTGTTGATGCCGAAAATTCAGCTTTGCATCACAGGAATAAATTATATTTTTAATATATTACAATAGAAAAGGTTATTTTAAATTGTTAATTTCATAATGTAACTTTTTTACTGTATTTTTGATCAAATAAATGCAGCTTTGGTAAGCATAATATAATTATTTTAAAACTTTAAATATAATGTGTAATTCTCATAATGGCTAACTGTGACTGTATTTATCATATGTGACTATATTTATCATATGTGACCCTGGACCACAAAATCAGTCTTAAAGTGTCAATTTTTTGAAATTGAGATTTATACATCATCTGAAAGCTGAATAAATAAGCTTTCCATTGATGTATGTTAGGATAGGACAATATAAAAAAATATGCAAAAAAATTGCCTTTAAAATTTGTCCACATGAAGTTCTTAACAATGTATGTTACTAATCAAAAAGGAAGTTTTGATATATTTACGGTAGGAAATTTACAAAATATCTTCATGGAACATGATCTTTGCTTAATATCCTAATGATTTTTGGCATAAAAGAAAAAATGATCGGTTTGACCCATACAATGTATTTTTGGGTATTATTTTGTGATCCAGGGTTTTGTTTTGTTTCATTTGTAGATTTGCCTGAAGATTCCGTTTTCAGAAACCATGAGACCACTGTAGATTCATTGGAATGTTATGCTGTCCTCAGTATTTTATGGTCAAGGTCGAAGGTTTCAATTCATGATGATTAAGCTTTATTTCACATTCTGAAGACAAACAAAAGCACTAGAAACAGGAAAGACAAAGAGTGTTCCTGAGATTCATTTGCTCATGCTATTTTTTTGCATTGAGTGAAATTAAAAAGCCATGAATTTTGCGTGACTGAGCCGTTTGTATGTTCGCTGGATTGTGCATACTTCAGAACTGCTAATGTCTTTAAAATTACAAATTTATTGTTGAATTAGAATCAAGGCAATTAACGGGATGTAGAATTGTAACTGCAATATAAATAGATTTTAGGCATAAATAACGCAAAAGCCCTTTTTTATGTTTTCTCTAGTCATATAGCATCAATTTCCAAATGTTTTTGTATTTCGATTGCACGTTTTATTAAAATCCATCCTGTCAGCAGTGAATTAAAGCACTTTTATTATCAATACTTAAGGTGTATCTAATTAGCTAACAAGGTATATCTAATATACACACATATGTGTGTGTTTGTAAAATACTGTAAGTAATTATATACACATTTCCACGAATGCTCTAGCTACCCCAAAGTTTATTTTTATCTAATCTATTCAGATTTCTAATCATGTACTTCCGGGTGTAAATGCTGCATTAGTCGAGCAGTTGCCATTGAGATGAATGAAAATGCTAACAGATAGCTCTCTCCAGCTAGACCACCCTAAATCTTAAATTCTTTTTTGTAACAGGCAGGCCTAAGAAATAGAATAATGTAAATATTTTTGCTTGGTCATAGGGTTACGTCTTTTGTTTGTGCATAAAACACGCCAGCGCTCCACCCATATGCCTGTTTGTTGGCATTGTGTGTCTTGGTGATGCTCCTTTAAATGTGTGCCTACCGCTTCCTCCTCCCAACCTCCCCAGCTGAGTCATATCTGCATACACTCATATGTCTCCCTCCCACAACCATTCAGACATGCTGTCGACTGGCAAAAACTCACTAGCTCCCTGAATACATAATAAAAATGTCAGGCTGACTGCATCGAATGAACTGTTAGGGTCAGTATCTAGGAGAGCAGCATGTTCTGACCTTGACTGCATAGAGTTTCATGTGAGACGTGAAATGATTAGGACTGTGGAATTACATGTGGTTTAAGGTTGTATTTATATTATATTCATTTAAGGCTTGAACCCTGTACTGTGTGAAGGACTTTGTGGGCTCATTTTTAATTTAATGAGCAAATATGCAAAAATACCACTGCAATACAATGAATACACATGCGTGTTCAATGTTGGGATTACAATTCATTTTAATATTTTTGGGACATAATGTAAGGAATGTCAAGGTGATACAACTGTCACTATGAATAAAAAGCCTTAAAAACATCATTATTTTGTCAGAATCTATAATTAATATATAAACAAAACTGCTTATTTGAAAAGCTTTTGTCCACCAAATCAAAAGTAGTCAGAGGACTGCAGATCCTCTTCACTATGTATGAAGATCTCTAAAAATATTAGATAATTTGACTTGTTTTTTTTTTTTGGAAAGTGAGGTTAGTTTAATATTTGGGGGAAAATCATCATAATGAAAATGACTCATCTACATCTTGGATGGACTAAGGGTGAGTACATTTTGTACAGATTTTCATTTTTGGGTGAACTATTCTTTTAAAGGGGTCGTTCAACTAAAAATAAACCTTCTGCTGTTACAAACCTGCATGAGTTTCATTCTGTTGAACATAAAATAAGATATTTTGAAGTAACCACACAGCTGAGGATCCCCATTGACCTCCATGGAAAAAAATAAATAAATAAATGCTATGAAGGTCAACGGCGACCAGAAAATGTTTGTTTATCCAGTCTCTTCAAAATATCTTCTTTTGTGTTCAGCAGAAGAAATAAATTCACACTGGTTTGTAACAAGATGAGGGTGAGTAAATCATATTTTTGGGTGAACTACATGTAGCCTAAAACTGCAAGTGTGCAGTTTTCTACAGTGTCTTGAAGCTTGGTTGGACTGCTTCCTCTTCTGGCATGGCTAGTTTGCTTTTAATAAATTAGAGGATGCATCATTGTGTTTTGCTACAATGTTCTCTCATCTCTGATACAGAGACAAATGCTAATGGAATTTAGGGCTGAGTAAGCAAAAAAAAAAAAATCTCTGATCTCTGTGCACCTTAAATTGTTGCTGCCAACAATAGGGTCTCAAAGACACATCAATAAGTTTCTGATCTTTAAACATTGAGTTTGTGGTTACAGCACTTTGTTCAGAAGCATTGTAGTCCAGAACATATCAGTCGTGGTTTTTATATATTGATTTTACATACCGTAATAGGATGACTAGTTCTTTGTGCTAGTTTGTAATGTCTATTTTGACATAGCTCATTTAATATTATTTTCCTGAGATGACTGGCTATGACTATGATTATTATTATTTTGGATATATCCCTCTTATGAATCAGAAAGAACCTGTTTTACCAATGTTAGATAGTTAATTAATGCATCTCTTTTTTTATTTATTTTTCTTACATTCTCATAATCCAGGACTTGCGTTTTCCAGTATTGCAACATTAGCCATTTTCATTCACACAGGAATGTTTTTGTATGGCAGCTTACCAGATTCTTACACATTCTTGCAAAACACCAGATTTTCTTAAGACCGTAGTTCAGTTTTGAAACTCAAGCAAACTTATGTACTATCAACCTGTGTGTATACAGTATTTGTATTTGGCACTGCTTATTTGGACACTTGTATTAGTCCTGTTCTGTGACATAGATTTGACTCAACAGCTTTCTCATTTCTCTCAATCATCTTTGTGACAAACTGAATTTATTAGACATGATTCAGAAAGGCACACCCCTGTCTAAATAAGGTCTAACATCTGAAAACACATATCAGAGCAAAAACCAAGCTATGAGGCATTCACAAGACACTGTATATGCTGCAAATTGGGTTTTGACATTGAATCTATAGCAATGGCAGCAGCTCTCTGCAGTGTAACATGCTGTATGCTTTATGATCTTTATTTTAGAGTACATGGAATATTTGAATTTAATGAATAATAAAAATAATAATAATACTACAAATAAATTAAAAATTGTTTGCTACAATGAAGGACTTTATAGGCATGAAAACCTGTACTGTGTGAAGGACGTGGAACTAATTTTTTGGGCTAATTTTTAAATTAATGTTCTAATCTATGCAAAATTACAGCTGCAGTACAATGCATACAACGAATACACATCTTCTATGCTTTTAATGTTGGGATTAATTAATTAATTAATTTTAATAAGGTGATTTAACTGTCTTGATGTCACTATGAATAAAAAAGCCATAAAAACTTAATTATTTTGTCATACATGAAATAGTTGCATTTAATAAGTAATACAAATAATAATGAATAATGATACAAATAAATTAAAAATTGTTTGCTACACTGCAGGACTTTTAAGTGAACTGCAAACAAATGGCAAACATGTCAAATTATTTTGAAAAACTAACTAAATAAATAAAGTCTGAATACAAAATGCACCTAACCTAGGACAGAAAACTCGAGGACAAAATTATTCCCATATTTTTTGTTGCAGATGAAAAATATACAGTTACACGTTTACTGTACAGTGTGCACGTTTCATATGTACAGTTACACAAAATGTTCTGATGCACCTGTCTGTATATGTGTACATCTTCTCCTTTAATTTACAGACAGCGATGTGTCAGTTTTACTAATTTCCTGCCTTGGCTCCTCCTTTTCCTGTTTGGCACTGTGTCTCTACAGGAGAGGTGGGCTTATATTGTTTATTAATTAGTCTAATTTCTTCTTAGCTTTGCATTTTTAGATATACATTTTTCTTTTAATTCATGTTAATGACATTATTTTCCCATTATGATTGTTGCTTACATTTTTACTTGTTTTAGGTATTTCTTGTTTTCTTTCTTGTCAGCGAATGTGAATTTCATTGCACATGACATTTTACAGGAATGAAAAGAGTGAAAAGAGTATTTTTTTTAAATCAGGTGTGTTGTTTGCCATTTGTGTTGTTGAGTCTTTGGCAAGGAATTTATTGCTTGTATGTTAATCCCTTTTCCCCTTTTGGCATTATCTCTGTATAGGAGAGAAATGAAAAGAGAAAACTCACAAAGCTTAAAAGACTGCTTTACTTCTTTTAACAGAGATTAAATAATGAGTGACCCATCCATTGATGTCTGGTGTCTAATTCTCATGAAAAAGAAACAGCACTGACGACACGGGTGACACAGATAACAAAGACTGCGCCATGGTAATCTATCTCACTTACTGAAAGCTACCTGAATTAGGCAGATGCCAGAATGGACTGGTTAGGTGACATGCCATGAACAAAACTAAGCAAGATAATACAAGTTAGGCCGCATTGTTTCAGATCACCACTTGATCTCCAATGTAAAATCTGCATCCTGATGCCAAAAAAAGAGGACTATTGACTTCAAATACACATTTTCTCTTATTTTAACTGTTATATATATATATATATATATATATATATAAATGACATGTTATATATTATAGATCTTGGAGCGCAGATAAACCACATTCGTTCTGCAGTCCTGATCTTCGTGTATTGATCTGCTCATCAAAGTGTGTTGTTTTGCACCACTATCGTGCTTGCAAAATAGGTTTATGAGTCAACCGGATTCATTTATCTGAAGACATAAACACTGCCAGGGGGCTTTACATCATCACTCCACATGCACGAACACATCCATTTTAATTGCACGATGACAAAGTAAAAGCACAGCCAAATATGTCTTCACGTAGTGTTAATCTTGCTAAGCAATTTATCTGAGCTCTTTTCATCTGGCCTACTCTCACAGTTACTTAAAATACAGTTTCTCTCACTTGAGTGTTTCTCGTCAAAATACAGCAGCACTGCGGATGACAGGACATGCAGCATATTGCATTATAATGACAGGTTCTCAACAGAGGCTATTAACTAACCCAGCTTGATTATTTGGGTCATTGGAGTTCTTGGCATTTTTTTGAGAAGCCTCCCTGTCAAGTAGATCATATTCATGCTTAACAGCTGCCGCTGGAGAGAACCTGCTAGATGAGCCGAAGCAAAAAAAGCCCCACATGGTTCCAAATAGTGATGCATTTTTTAACCCCCTCTATCTTGTTTTTATAAGGCAGTGATGGAAAGCAAGCAACTGTGAGCCTACGTCTCCTCCAGGGCTCCTACTTATTTTTCATTTCTTTCCAGTAGGGCAAGATTTCCTTTTAACTCATTGTAAAAAAAAAATGGCAACCACCTCATTATTATTACTGCTGAGAAAACAACTGCACTAGGAAGCTCATCAGCAAATCTGCAATGCACGGTGGCCAGAATGACTGCGAGGTAAAGGAAATCATGGCTCATCGCTAAAATAAGCCAGGACTTGTTCCTCCACTGAAATGAGCACAGGAGAGCATTTTATCAAGCGTTTTGATCATTTGAAGAGATTCAGACATCCAAAACAATGGCCATGGTGTGTCTAAATTAAACTTGCAAGATGTCAAAAATGAACACTGAGATATTTTTAGTTCAGCGGTCAGTCAACATATCAAGTGCCCTAAAGTTGTGACCCATCTTTTAGTGAATTTTAACATTAAGAATTCGTTCCCTCCTTTTAGTAAATCATGGTCATGTTGTACTAGTCATTTTGCTTGTCATAATAATTTTATTGTTAATTAAATCAAAATGAGGGAATGAATTAACTTGGTTAACTTAAACGAGGGAATATAAAGTAATCTTCATTTATAGCCACAGTTGAACTAAAACAAAGGAATTAATTAATAAAACTTTCTGGAATAGCGACAGTGTTTCAGCTTCAAATCACAATTTAAAATTATGTAGCTGGGTTTGAAGACATTCCATTGAAAGCTTAAAGGGATAGTTCACCCCCAAAATTTTGTCATTAATTACTCACCGTCATATCGTTCCAAACCCATAAGACCTTCGTTTATCTTCGGAACACAAATTAAGATATTTTTGATGAAATCCGAGAGCTTTCTGAGCCTGCATAGACAACAACGTAACTGACACATTCAAGTCCCAGAAAGGTAGTAAGGACATCGTTAAAATAGTCCATGTGACATCATTTGTTCAACCTTAATTACTAAAATACTTTTTGTGCGCAAAGGAAACAAAAAATACGACTTTATTCAACAATTTCGTGTCAGAATTTTATTTTTTTTGGGGTGGGGGGGTGTGTGTGAACTATCCTTTTCAGTACAGCTTTATTATAAATAATAGTAATTATTTCAATTTGGGGTTGATGTTTTTTTTTCATGAAAAACAAACAGTTTTGCTGTTTTTCATATATCTAAAAATGCTTGGCGATCATTGGTAGTCAAATTTAGTTGCAATTTTGCTTGTTTCAGTAAAAAAATATATATATTTATATTGTCTATACATTTATACATCACTCCTCCCCCCTCACCATTCTGGGTCTAAAAACACCTTTCTCAAGGTCATTGCTTGTAAATCTCTCCCCTTGGTAGCATCTTTAAACAAATGATCAGGCAGAACAGAAAATCCAAGATATTGGCCATCTCCACCAGAACAGTTGGAACCGTTTTACCCACTGGCCCCAGGATTCCCTCCATAAACCTGCCACTTGATTTATCCTTATCCAGTGCGCACTCAGCTTCCAAACAATTTCCATGGTCTGGAGAACCATCAGATGAACCTGCCGTCAGTAGCTGGTTCCTGGAGAGCAAAAGATATTCAGTTTTGACTGCCCTGCAAAAAGTTTCACCCCAGATGCAGTGGCCATTTCGCCATAATTGAACAAGTTAACCTCTATCACTTACTGATTCCAACTGCCACTGCCTTGTTTGTCTACTTCAACAGAGTCTGGTGAGGTTGGGGATCCCCCTCTGCCTCTGCTGTTTAAAAATAGCCCAGTGAAGGCTGTGCAGGATGTTCTGGGGTTGTCTTGAGTACCTCATCAACTGAGAGATGTACGGCCCAGAAGAGAGATCTTGAGTCAACATCCTGGACCAAACCCTGCTTGCCACCTTCCATTCCAACCATTCAATCAACCAGATGTGGATGGGTCGCCCATGGTGCCAGATGCCCTGGACTCCAGAGCAGAGTGTGGTGCTGTCACTCCATCAGCCATTCCACTTTCCTTTCAACCTCACATAAACAAGTCTTACAAAGCTATCCCTGACCTCTACTGCAGTGTTACTCACCTCATATGGTGGATTACTCTTTGTCTTCCTTCCATTGTGGATTATTCCAGCCTTCATCATCTTCCTTCCATTGTGGATTGCTCCCCATTAACTGTCATTCTCCCAGACACCATTTGGATATGATCTACTTACCTTTTTTGTTTTTTAATAACAATCATCTTTAATCCAAGTAAATTATTAATTCAAAAATTCCATTAAAGTTTCAGGGAGTCACATAAAAGGTTAAATTCAGGGACCCCTCTGTGATATTTTCTGTTTGTTTTGTTGTTTTTTATTTTTCCCCAATACCTTTAATAATAAAAAAGAGTGTGCCAAGCTGTTTAAAGTTTTCTAAGAATTTCATAATTTTAATTAAGCTTTTTTAAACTTTATTTATTATGGTATCGCCCTCACATTTTTTTCACTTTATGCTTGTAATAAAGTTATATGAGTTTGGAACTGCATGAAGGTTTGTAAATAATGACAGAATTATCATTTTTGGGTGAACTATTCCTTAGACATCTGGAAAATATTTTTTCTTTCTACAGCACATCATCAATCCTCTCCTGATGACCAGTCTACAATTACAGAATATCTCCCTTCCCAAATCTAACAAATTTTGCAGAAGTTTCAAAGTGGCCATGTGTGTTTTTTTTTTAATCATGACCCATAGCTGCAGTTAGAGATAGAGGGTGTTGGTGGATCAGTAATGACCACACAATCTCACACAACAACCTGTAGGCTCTGTGTTCCCTGTTGCTGCTTTACAGAGTCAAAGAACAGTGTGATTCCTTCTAGTTGGCCCCTGGAGATGGTTTGTATGCTTTTTCTCTCCGCCGGCATAATTAAACATCCACATGCCCACGCCACACCCGCCACCCCGTAATGAACTTGTTTGGATGGGGGAGTGAATCTGCCTCGTCTCTTCACTCCCTAACAGCTTAGAACACCTTCTCTACCTCAGACTCTGTCATCTTTACCCTAGCATTGTGCACCTTTTATATTGGAGTGCATCTGACAGTGCTGGTGGATGTCAGGAAAGAGATGCTCATGTGGAAAGTGGACTGCTTATAGCAAATAAATAAATAAATAAAACATGACATTCTGTGGTAACCTGTACCTTTGTCTCATCAGATACAGTCAATATATGAAATATTAGGAGGACACATTATTAGCTAACTGACAGTAAGACAATTTAGTGTAAGTGTAAATATGAAATTTTCATACTGCCATACTGTTTTTACTATTGCTGCACTACATATTATGAATTTTATGCACAATATGCATATACAGTACCACACTGCAGTATACAATAAGCACACACAGCCATAGGCATAAGTCCCCTATCAGAGGGTTGACCCCCCCCCTCCTCCTCCTCTAAAAATATCATTACAAGTGACTCTGTATTGTAAATAATATAATGGACATATACTTAAAATAATTGTGTAAGTAGTAAAACAAAATAAACACAAAAAAAGCATTTTAAGTTCAGAAATGTTTTGATTCCCCCCCTCCTTTGCCTCACAGTGGTTTGGTCCACTGCCTTCTTTCCACCTTTACCGATACACACACGAGCCCGGTGGGAGAGAGTAAAGTTCTTCAGTAGTTATTTGTAAGTAACTTAGGCTGTCAAGGCTATTTTATTCTCT
>JAUZSZ010000101.1:20248060-20258721 GCA_034780575.1 Labeobarbus marequensis | reverse complement strand
ATTCTTCAGAATATCTTCCTTTGTTTTCAGCAGAACAAAGACATTCATACGGGTGTGGTACTACTCGAGGATGAGTAAATGATGACAGAATTTTCATTTTTGGGTGAACTATCCCTTTAAGGATCCTGTCTAACTTTTTTTTTTTTTTTTTTAATTCTGAAATTTGATACAAAAATGATTAAGAGAGACATCAAGCAAATGATTATGACACACCGTCTACACCATCATGCAAAGAGAGAATAATTGTTGCAAGTGACCCATTACATCAATTTTCTTCAAAATCACAATTCTGCTTTTGATGGTCTGACATCAGAGAAAAGCAGAAATGGAAGAGTGAGAAACAGCCCTTGACCACAGGCTTTCGCTCTCGATGACGTATAGCCTATAGGCTACACATACAACAATATTATATAAGGCCAAAATTACTAGTTCTCCCTGCTGAAGATTGCAATTAGCATTGCTAAATGTAGTATAGTCAGCGTCTACTTATGTCTTGTGCAACAAGCATATAAACATGGAAGCTTTTTTTCCCCCCGGTTGTTCAGAGGTTAAACAATACCCCTCAAAATGTACAGAGTAACGTTAGCATTACTGTGTGTATGGATGGACTAGAGAAATATTCCTGAACGAGTGGATAGCCTATTTTAAAATGTGGAACAGCTAGTTTGATCAGTGAAGTTTGAACGGGCGTCCATCAATCACATCGATTAATTATGTCCCTTCTCTT
Organism: Labeobarbus marequensis; assembly: GCA_034780575.1. Taxonomy (NCBI): domain Eukaryota; kingdom Metazoa; phylum Chordata; class Actinopteri; order Cypriniformes; family Cyprinidae; genus Labeobarbus; species Labeobarbus marequensis. The sequence goes on along the minus strand of JAUZSZ010000101.1, from coordinate 20,257,994 downwards.
GCTAAAGAAGTGCAGTCAGTGAAATAGTGTTTTTAGCTGATATATGGTCACACTCAGAAAAAAAGGTACAAAGCTGTACAATAGCTAAAAAGTTCATCCTTCAGTTCTTGACAACTCAGGATCAAATGAAATTACATGAGTTACTTAGCTTCACTTTCAAACCTGCTACATAATTGCAACATATTCCCAAGATGCGAGTAAGATTTTTCAACACTGTCATTGTCTTATGAAGATCATCTTTAACTTTTGTTTGGTAAGAACCACATCCGTTATGAACAAGAGCCTGCTGTGACCACAAAAAAACAAGCCTACTTTCTAGTACAGTGCATGCAGATGACTTAAATGTGTCCAGAAGTTTGCACACCTCATTATTTCACTGAAAAAACAAACAAAAGACAAATCAATATTTTTGTCTGTTTTTTTCTTTTGTTTGTTTTCTTTTGGGGGGGAGGGGGGGTTGTTGTTAACCTAATAAAGTTTTTAAGCAAATATGTTTTTGTTTTTTTTTTTCTTGTCATATAAAATTTTGTGAGGTTCATGTTTAAACATGAAAAGTAAACAATTCATAGTTTATATTTTGGCCCATTTGACCCTTGCATCAGGAAACAAATATTTGCATGTAAGAAGCAGCAGGTGGCAGTATCACATCACTTCTTATGCCATCCACCTCAGTGCTGTCATAAAGTTCTGCTCCAAAACAGGATGCAACTTTAATCATAAACATATATGCATGTAATAGTGTTCCAGCAAAATCCAGCAGAAGTTGTGACTATTGTAATTGAATTAACTAGTCCACAACACTTACTCAAACTTTTGTCATGATCCATCCTGTTCCATGAGGTCTTGAATAAAGGTCTTGAGAATCCCTTAAATGTCAGGCCAATCTCATGGAGTAAGATGCAGAAGTACATTTTATTTTTTAAATCTAAGGCTCCTTCTTTTAATTTTTTTTTTTTTTTTCTTGTGTTTATTGTATTTTAAATCAATGGCTCCTTCATCATTAGCCTTGTTATGCCATCTAAAAGGCTGGACCAGGATAGAGACAGTAATTGAATACATTGTGATAAATGTCTTTATACTTTCTTTTTTTCACTATTTACCTTCATGTTTGAATATAACGTTAATTTAAATTTGAAAAAATTACAACAGACCTCTAAAAACAACAATTCAAGTCACTCAATAGTATAGCAGCTTTATTTACAATAATCAATCACATGTACAAAGTATATTCAAGTCCTGCATTAAATAATTTAACAGTTCTGATTACCACTGAATATAAACATAATTTAAAAGTCAATAAATAAAACAAGCAATAAACAGTGCACAATTAACTTTCTGAACCTGGCCAGTCCATATATTTACAAACACATAGTTCACTCCGCATCTCTCCTAACCTCCAAACAGCCATGAAGGTGCAAATATATGTAACATTACCTGAATGTGTTCAGGGCAATAGCTAACAATAAAAGATTTATGTTGTGTCTAAAAGCATATTGAACTGCAAACATTTGCCTTTATGGCACAAAATAATACATATGTTAAACATTTCAATGGGCTGTATGCGTGTGATTAATAGATGTTGCCAAACAACCCCATAGTCGGCCACTTCACATACTCAACGCAGTGTTGAAAAGGAGCAAAGCACTTTCACCATATGGAGAGGCTTTGAGAGGCCGCTCTAACACTGCAGGTCAGCTGTGATTCATGAGATCCACCTGACGAGGCCGAATCGTGGTTTATCAGGGTGTCAGTATGCAGGCGGCCATCTTGCACGCCACAGCGGAAATGAGAGCCGCGCCCCGACCGCTCCCCTCTTCTGATTGGATGAAGGTAATTTCGCAGTGAGGAGTCATTTCGCACACAAGCTTATGGAACCGCTCCTTGAAACTGAATGGGAGAACACAATTGTGTTTATATCACATGGTGTTATATCCTTTACTCATCTCTGTTTCCTCTTAATTTCCCCCCTCATTTCTCTTTGTTTGCCTTCCCATAATCCCTCTCACTCGTCTTGTACTCACTGAGGGTGTAGTTTGTAGACAGAGCCATCGACTCCCACAGTGATCTTCAGTTCCTCTTGACAACGCCGTTCCCTCATTAGGTTGATGACGCCAGCGAGGCCGGCCCCGCACATGTGAGCGGCTCGCGTAGACACGCTCTCGCAGACCAGACGCACAACGTCACAGTCCAGCTCCGATGGTAATATTCCCAGTGAGCTTAGGATGTTGTAGATCTGCTTTCTGTCCCCCGTGTCACTGAAATTAATAAAATACAATGTGTATTAAACCACATACATAAATTCTGATTCTCTTAACCTTGCTGAGATAGTATCATCAGCTTTTCATCATCTTTGGCATTTGCTTGTAAAAAAAACAACAACAACAAAAAACAAAAACAGTATACTTTATTACAGATGTAATATACTTTGAATAGATGAATATATTTAAGTGTGAACTGATGTTCAGATACTTAACTATGTTATTTGCAATTAAATGGAAATGTATTATTGTTTAAATTGATATTAAATAAGTCTACTTCTTTAAAGCACAACAAAAGATTATTAAATCAATAATTTATAATATACTTTAAAGTAAAACACTTAAGTGTGTTAAATGTACTCTTAAGTGCAATGAAGTGACCTTTAATTTCCTCAGTTAATATTATCTGTAAGTAAAGGTTTTTGAAGTTTCTGATTTTCTTGTCTTGTTCTCAAATTTCGGTTACACTTTATTTTAAGGTGTCACTGTTACAGTGTAATTATACATTTAAGTACTGAGTCATATTAATTAAATATCTGATATAAATAGACTGAAATCGATAACACCAGAGGCAGATATTTTCTCATTTTCAGTATTAACACTTAATTTTGGTATTCAGAAAGCAAAACTTATCTTATGTCAGTTTGCTTCTCAAACAAATGTATCTCGATTTAAGAATGTTTAAACAAGCAAACAAAAAAATCTACAGTAACTTTTTCTCTTTTTAAAACTATCAGTCATACCTCTCAATCTGGGAGACGAAGCGAGTTTCAAAAGCTCCACGTGTTTTCAGCAGGTCTGAGGCTTCGCCGTTAAACAGCAGATTTTCATTCACTAGTTTTAGCAGCACAAGACGCACAAGCTCTCCCATATACTTTCCACCAATCAGCTTCTCATACCTAGAGTCGTGAGAAAAGAACATTTAGATATTAGATCTTTCAAAGCTAAAACACTGCCACAAACTCATCAGTTTCAGCAGCAAAAGGAAACATTTTAATGCTAGTAAAACCCTGAGGATAATCATGAAATACAAATGGCCTAAAGTGACGTGGACAGAGGAGCGGCCCATTGAGTATCTTCTAGCATACATTGTAAATACCCATTAAGCGAGCAGCTTCACTAATGGTCTCTTTCCCTGGCCATTAATCCAGCCGTGTGTATTCCAGCACTGACGTGGCTACCGTCAGTATCTCCACATGTACAGAAAAACAACCCTCGTCACCTGGAGACCACATAAGAGCTCCAGGTTGCTGTCTAACTAAGCTCTAGAAGCAAGTATGTAAGGACATCGGTGTTTCAGACTCAGACACTGATCACACTGCTGCTCCTAAAGTGTCTAATCTAGTTACAGATGTGATATTTGAGGAAATTGTGCATGCATCTTCACGTTTTATTAAAGAGTTGTTTGATAGGATATGTCACATAATAACATAGACTGATGTCTTGTACTTCTTTCATAGATGAGTTGAAATAATGCTCCTGTAAATGTTTTAGATGAAAATTGCATAAAAATATCCTAAAATATCAAAAAAGATGCACCATAATTTGTAATGATTAAAATGTACTTTAAAGGAACACTTTTATTTGATATTACTATAAAATGCACTTTAAAAGTGTACTTAAGTGTGTTAAGAAACAGTCATGAAAGAAACACTTAAAGTACAATTAAGTAGCCTATATTACATTAATACATTATCTGAAAGTAAATATACATTTTTTCGATTGTACTTTTGAGATTTGAAGTACACTACGAGTGCACATTCAATGCACTGATCATACTACTAAATATATGTCAAATACTTCTTTCATAGATGAGATACTTAAATAATGTTCATGTGATTGTTTTAAATCAAAATATCCTAAACTATTTGTAGTTTACTGAAGATACTAAGCAGAGTTCAAAAGTCTGAGGTCACCAAAAATGTGTATAATTTACATTTTAATAATGTAGTACATGTTTTTTATGACATTTATCATATCATGTTCTGAAGAGCATATTGTGCTTCACTGTAAGCAATAAGTCATATTTAAATATTTATGTTTTTTATATTAATTTAATTACCTCATAACCTTTCTTTGTTTTTAAATTTTAAATTGTATTTTTTTTTCCAAATTTAAATATGAATTTGATCCTGGTATTATCAAAGTGGTACCAGACTTCTGGACCACCTTTTATTTTTTTTATTTTTATTTTTTATTTTTGTGAATTTTTTAAAGCTCACTCACAGCTGATGTCCAGGGTTTAGTGAAGTCTCATCAATAACACGGTCGTATTCCAGCCGGAAGTCCTCCAGTTCACCATTGTCCCCAAACGCTCCCCACTCTGTGTTCACACACATCCTCCCCTCCTCTCCCTCCACCAGCTCCACCTTACGCATCTCCTCCATATAACACGCATTACAGCCGGTCCCTGAGAAACCATGAAAAAACGAAAGAGAAAAAGAGAGAGAGACAACAAAAATATTAAACTAAAAGCTTCAGGCCTATACTGCTTTATTGCCATGCTGTTTTTTCCTGATTGGTTGTTAAAATATTCCATCTTCCTGTTATAAATTTTATGTGCAAGCTCTAATTATATTTGCATGGGTCTTAGTGTGTGCGGTCATTCTTACCTACTATCATACCGACTTCACAGCTGCGGTCTTCATAGTAGCAGGAGATCATAGTTGCTACTGTGTCATTCACCATGGCAACCACATCCATTTCAAAGTCCTGAACAAAGAATTATTGATTCACTTTAATAGGACAGCAGTTTAAACCTGTTATTATTAGCTTTTAAGGTATCTAATGTACTACTGATGTGAAAGCAGCTTTCTGTTCTCCTTCCTAACCTTTCCATAACCAGTTCCAAGAACATCCAAGAACAGAATTTCTACTGGAAATTTTTAGTATGACAAGTAAGTCATGCATACTAACCCCTCTTCTTTTAATGGCATCTCTCAGTAGACCAACAACATTATTGCCCTCCGCGCCAGAGGCCTTGAAGCCTTTAGTCCAGTTAAGCAGAATGCCCTGTTAAAATTATACATAAAACGTACGTCTGTTAACCTAAAACATTAAAAAGTTCACTTCCACATTAAAATGCATGTTAACTTCACTTTGTAATGAAATGAGTTTAAAAATATGGCACACATCTGCCACAACATCAATGTGATTAAACTTTAAAGGGATAGTTCACCTTCAGTTACTGGTTTCCATTTACTTAACACTATGCAAGTCAATGGGGATCAGCAACTGAAGGTGAACTATCCCTTTAAGAGGCTCATGTTTATATGCATACAGACACTGACCTTGTCCAAATCCTCATGACGGACTGGAAAAGAGAAGGTGAATCCCAGTGGAAGCTTCTTATGTTTCAGATTATGTTTGTCCAGGAAGTCAGATATGCAGCCGGCAATGTAATCGAACAACTATATGTAGAGAAAAGGGTGTACAATGAGTCTAAAACGTCAGAATATGTGTATGTACAGAGTGTTTGACCTTTTAATAACTCACCATTTCAGCTGTGCCGGTCATGGCGTCTTCAGGGATGGAGTACATGTGATGCTTCGTCTCCACCTTCCAGCCTCGCTCTTCATCCTCACCCACTTTCACAAGCATCACTCGAAAGTTTGTCCCTCCAAGATCCAGTGCCAGGAAATCACCCACCTCTGAGATGAATCACATGAATAAGCATCAGTAACATCATGAGTCATGGGAAACAACACCTGATTCCAGGTAATAAAACCCATTTGGGCTTTTTGTCAATGTACTTATATGTTATTTACATAAACTAACCTAATAAGAAGCTAATACTGATTAAACTCATAGCATAATATATTTACTTTATGTCACTTAAAGGAACAGTCCAACAGTCCTTGTTATTCCAAATCTTTACATCTTTCTTTATTCTGCAGAACACAAAAGAAGATATTTTGAAAAATGCCTGCTTTCTGGTCCAATATTGTTTAGACTGAACTGACTTGCATTGTAAGGACTAAATAGTTCATACATACTTCAAAAAATGTATGTTCCACAGAAGAAAGTCAGATATACAGGTTTGGAACAACATTAGGGTGAGTAAATGATGACAGAATTAACAGATGACAAACTATTAGGCCAACTTTACCGTGAAGATATGCTTCATAAAGAGTATGTCTGATGCAGCATAAAATAACAACATAAAAGTTCCAAACAATTTTTTTTATTTTAATTATAATATATTTATTTATTTATTTATTTAAACAATAAGTTAGAAAATGCAGTGTATAAATTATACTCAACCAACCAAAATATATAAAATCCAGTGCTTTTGTTTTATCTGATTACCCTTTATATCAACATGTAGTTTCCCAACATGAGGATCAGAGCAGAAGTCTTACCAGAGCCTTCAGGTGTGGAGCGGACGTAAGTGGGCAGCATTTTGACGCTGGCTTCATTGTGTGTCTCCACTCGCAGTCCTCTCTCCATCTCTCTCCGTATTCTCCTCATCACTTCCTCTAGATCTTCTTTACTCAGCAGAAATTCGGACAGAATTTGGTCCACCTGTAGAATAAGCCAGAAAGAGAGAGATTCAAATAAGTGAATAGTTTATGATTTGGATTAACATGACCTCAGATGTGTTTGTAACACTCACAGTTGTGCCAATGAATCACAAAATAGTCAAAAAGCATGTATTATGATTTATGTCAGTCTAAACATAGATACAGTTTCATAGTTTAGGCTCTTACCATGAGAATTCTCTCCAGTACTGACTCAAATTCACTCGGCATCCTCTGCCTACGAGCTGAAGTAAGGCACGGCATCTTTGCAAGTCTTTTTGAGCAAGTGTGTGATGAGCGTTGATTTGCTAAAGTTTGATTGTGTGTGAGGGGCATGGAGATGCTCAGCTGTTTTTATGCTCCAGTGAAGGAGGAGGGGAGGTGTGGTCAGAAGATCATTGCCCTCTGTGTACACACACACGGTACACACACACACACACACTCCTGATCAAACACACACACATAGGCACATTTAATCTCACCGATCGCCTTGGAAATCTAGCTGTCAAGGCCACTCAGCATGATCACGCGCTTCACAGCGAACATGACCTGACCTTTGCCTCGATGGGAAAATGAGATTGACACAATGTAATCTCCATAATATAAATAAATATATATGAAACAACAGTGAACATATTATATTACTATTATATTATATTTTACTATTCTTTAATTATATTTAGAAACACAAGCATCATTCAGATGCATTGCAATGCAATTCAATTGCAAAAAAAAAAAAAAATGTAACCACATTATACTTGGATGCACTTAAATTGGCATGTGGGATCTTCAGATGTTTGTCCTTGCCATTAAAATTTTTATTTATTTTATATTATGTTGTATGATATTATATTGGTTTGTTTTATGTAATGTACTTTCAAGAATTAGATTTTTAAAAATCGGATTTAGGTTAAATTCAAAAATAGCTACTGAACTTAAACCCTTGCTAAATATAGATGACTTAGTTTGCACAGGGCGAACATTTTTCCAGAAATAGGTCTGCAGGAATGTGATGTGAGAGAAAGTCCAAACATCAAAAGTTTATTGCACTGAAGAGTTACCTAAGTGGTCAGACAGGGTAAAAAAAAAAAGTCTGTTAAAAAGTCAGATAAGCATGATTACACGAAGATCCTAAATTGCTCCAGAAGTATAAAAATAGCATTAAAAAAAAAGATTTCAAGAAAGTGCAAGATATTGCAATTATGTAGCCAGAAGTCAAAAATAATTGAAGCTTTAATTTCAAGTAAAGTTTTATAGAATTGCAGTTTAGAAAATTGAACTCTGCAGGCCTGTTGAATCATGTGCTAAAATGCTGATAACATGAAGGCTGTTGGGTGCTGGTTTTGTACACTACATGGCCCAAATTTCTGGTTACACTTTTGTTTAGCGACCAATTCTGATTATAACTAGTTGCTTTTTAGCATGCATATTACTAGCATATTGGCTGTTATAAAGCACATATGCACATGACCATATTTTAGATCCCTAAATACTAACTATTAATAAGCAGCAAATGTTGTGCTTAATAGTGAGAGTTGTTCCCCAAACTAGTGTGACCAAATATCCACATGGTTTTGGCTTCATAGTGTATGTTGTGTATTTGTAAAAAAAAATTACAAATTTAATTTCCTTATGACCATTTTCAATATATACAATATATTGAGAATTTGTGTGTGTGTGTGTGTGTGTGTGTGTTTGTGTGTGTGTGTGTGTGTGTGTGTGTGTAGAACTTGTAAGTAAATTGTATTATGTTTTATAGTACTTTTTATTTTTGCAGGATTAAATATTATTCACACATTGGAAGTAAATTATTCATAATTAATACTTATTTGTAAATTTTCCTTTCTAAAAAGCCTGTCATTTACATAAGTTTGTAAAGTGTTCTTGATTTATGGAATTGCAATCTCAGACCAGCCTCTCGTCATAATTACAAGGAAATTTGAGAGGCTACACAGCACTTGACCACTGGATTTGCAGAAATCATTTTACTTATAAGGAGTGTTTTCTCAATAATGTATTACTATGTCTTTGGAATTCATGGCTGCATTTCTCAAAAGCATTTTGAGCTAAGTTGATCATAGATCATTGATTTGTTGCAGTTGTTCTACAATCTACTTAGGTATATGATTCAGAAATGCAGTCATTTGGTATTTACATATAATGCAGGGATTACCAAACTTTTTTATCAGCCAAACCTACTTAATCTAATATGTAATAAGATTATTTGATAAGATTATCCAAATCAATGCAATAAACAAGTTTGATCTAAAAGTACGGTAATCAAAAAGTACTCAGATTATATTACCAAAAATGTGTAATGTAACAGATACCTAACCACAATTTTGATCATGTAATTTGTACTCACTAACAGACTATATAGATTTGTGTGCTACATATTTAAACAATGCCTTTTTATGTGCATGTGTAACAAGACCTTAAAAAGTCATGTGTACTCTGGGTTGTCAGACACCCATTGAACTCCCACGCTGAGTTACGGTCACAATATACTAACATTGGGAAAGGTTCTTATCAGTGCAAACAGAATTTTATTTTTGGAGACATTTTTATTTATTCTTGCTTAAAATAGTTCAACTAAAGAACTGACTTTTAATCATACTCTCCAACACTGCAGAACCTCCCTAATCTTTGTCATACAAATCATATGTATCATAACATAAAAAACATTACATTTACACACGTGACATGCACCTGTGTATGATCGTAAATAATTCATTGTCATTAAACACACATTGCACTAGCCTGCATTATTCTAAGAAGACCCATCCTCAGTCTAAAGTAATCAAGACAGACAGCTATCAGTATCATAATTTTTTCTTACATCTGTGGCTTCTGTATGTGGTCTAGGCTTATTCCAGAATAAAAGTATGTTAAATTTGAATCATTTTACGAGAGGGCGTGATAACTCTAGCTAGAGTTCATCGTGTATTATCAGCTTATATAATCATAAGAACTTTTGTTTATTGGTATACATTCAATGCACTGTAATACCATAAAAAGCCAGGCCAATGGAGATGGCAGGACAACACATAATTGTGCAATCTGAATTAAAGATGCAGTCAGAGTGACACAAATCACACACATGGAGTTCGTCCAAGGTCATGAGCCATAGATGACTGTCATAAGAGCAAACTTGCA
>JAUZSZ010000101.1:20106852-20123637 GCA_034780575.1 Labeobarbus marequensis | reverse complement strand
CTATTTTTTCATTTATTTATTTATTTTTAAGTGAGTAATTTTCAAATAAATAAAGTTTTAGAATCTTAAAATTTTTATGCAGTGTAAATGTGGAAATCATGTGGCTAATTTCTCTTGCCTTTCCTGAGACGATGATAGCTAAAGCAGTTAGTACTCAAGTGTTGTGGGACACTTGAGTAGGGCATCAAACTTGTCTAGCCAAATTGTAGTAAGTCAGTATCATATGCATGACAATACATGAGAATTCCACCCACTACTAATGGATAATGGGCACATGACAATGGAGAGCATTGTTAACTCAACCTTCAGCCTCTATTAATGTGAAACAACCCCCTTTACAATTAAAGCTCTCAAGACACCAGCGCCCAATCAGAATGCGAGTCGTGCCTTAACGGGGGTGTGTGGCTTTGGGGTAAGGATAAGGGGTCTGAGATGCTGAACTACAACCCCCTTTCCGGGAATTCTTTCTAAATAAAGCAAGAAAAGTTGACCTCATTGGGATGATGCATTGCCTATATGTGCTATATGGCTTTTTTGTCCACACTGCTGCTGATCTACTTCCTGTCTCAGTGGACACTGCTGCCGGAAACTTCTACTACAGGCGGGAAGTCTGTAAATGCCAAACAGCAACTGTGTTAGCAAAACAATAAACCTCTTTCTAGAGGGGACAAATCTGACAAGCCCGCCGTTTGCAGGCATGCTCACACACAACGCCAAAGGCCTTATTCAGGACAAACGACCAAACTGACAGCAACAGTGAGACGTGAATAGACATGTGTGTGGGGGTAACACACTGAAGTTAGCAGCATAGATGTGCGCTTAAATACAGAGTCGCTTGTCTACTACCAGCTGTCAACGTCAGTATCAATACTTCTTTTGAATGAACATCTCATTCTGAAATAAAGAGACAACTGTAAAGATTCAGTAAGATAAAAAAAGAGATTAACTGTTCCCTGAGCTGACCATTCCTGCTGTACAACATGACTTTATCATAACGTGTCCAGTAAGAGTCATACAGGCAACAAGTTAAACTCTACCAGCTACTCTGAGGGTACTCTGGGTGACTGGGTGGGAGGAGGGTCAGAGGTCACCTAACCACCTCAAAGGACAATGTTGTCAAAGCGAGCTCCTAGGAGATAGGAATGGGAGCCTTAAATGCCCAACTGATTGAGTTGTTAACATTTGTTGGTAGGGAGGTCCTAGTAAGGACAAGATAAAAATAATGCTTTCTGCCTAAAGGCCTGAAGTTTTGCAAAAGATTAGCACATTAACGGTGCAAATTGTCAAGGTGGGGTCAACAGCTGCATTTTAAGTGCCCCATCCTGAACAAACACAGGAGATGAGACATAAGAAAGATAATTAATAACAATAAAACAATTCAAATAGCACTAATAACAATAAATGTGTTTCAAAAGACTCTGATCAAATAATTCCACTGTTAATCCTACAGTTATTTGTTGGCCCATTAATGTCTGCATGCAAAGCAGTCAACATGCAAACAGGCTGGTTTTGAAGGAAATAATGAAAAAGCCCATCCCTTCTTGTCCTCCCACATCAAACATATTTGTTTAGAAGAGTTTTGGACTGTTTTTACTTGTAAACAGTGGATGATCTGTGCTTGATCTATATCAAAATAATATTATAATAGGGATATGGGGAAAAAAAAGAGGGTGGGGATGTGGTCTATGCATCGGTTTTTAACTGGAGGCCGATCTAAATGTGAATTTGACAGACTGGAAGAAAGGGCTTTTAGTGGACTAAATGATTGGAGAAGTCTGGAATACGTCACCAGAAAAAAAAAAAATAAAAATCACTCAACCCAAAAATGAATCGATAGGATAGGATGAATTTCCACTAAATGCCAGCTTAAAGCAACTAGACTGTTTTGAAAACATTTTTTGTGCGCAATTCTATCAAAATGAATGCACCTTCGGGGGGGCGCAAGATGGCGGACAGGGAGTAGCAGCGGTTTTCACGAGCTTCCGCTCCAATCAGCCAATTACTTAAATATTTCATTTATGTAGAACGCAACCCCACGGCTTTGGCTATGCGATCGTAGTATTATGTCTTTGGAAGCTTTTTGGCCACAATCTTTTTCGAAAAATGCCTCGTACTGCAAAGAAAACTGAAAAGAAGGACTCTTCCCCGACCGCGCCTCATGATTCTCCGGAACATTGTGAGGGAGAAGTTAGCGACGATCTCGAGTTAAGTCCGGCAATGGCGAAGGCGTTTCAACATATGACGGAGACGATTTCGAAAACAATAGATGCCAAACTCGACCCTCTAGCCGAAGTTGTACATGTTCACTCTCAACAACTGGAGAATTGCAAGGCTCGGCTGGATGAAGCCGAACGAAGAATCGCCTCAGCGGAAGAGTTAGCTGAGAGTATGCAAGCTCGTGTTCTAACCCTTGAAAGTCAAGTTGTATCACTCACTGAACACGTAGATGATTTAGAGAACAGAGGACGACGCAAAAATATTCGCGTTCTCGGCTTACCAGAGGGGATCGAAGGCTCTAACACGGTGTCATTTCTACAAAAATGGATCCCGGAGTTTCTTCATTTGCAGACGAAAGGAGGCTACATCAAGATTGAAAGGGCTCATCGCACTCTAGCGCCCAGACCAGGTGTCAAGGAGAGGCCCAGGCCGATGGTGGTGCGCATGCATAACTACGGAGATAAACAGAGGATTCTTGATGCAAGCAGAAAGTTGTCCATGGATGGAAATCTGCGGTTTGAGAACAGTAAGATATCTTTCTATCAAGATTTCTCCGCCGCGGTGCTCCGAAAGCGCAAGGAATATGATTCGGTTAAACATCATTTGCAGGAGATCGGAGCTCGCTACGCAATGTTATACCCAGCTAAACTGCGAGTAACAATTGGGAATACTTCCAAGGTCTTCGGTACACCTGCAGCGGTCTCAGAATTTATTTCAGAGAAGGAGCTGCATGTACGACCTGCTACAACTGAAAGGTCTCCTCCGGACAACTCCGCGATTGAATCTTGAATAATGGGTTATTCACACTAAGCCTTGTGGTGCCTTCTGTGCTGAAGTGAGGGATGGAGTGTGTTTCTTTTCCCTTTTCATTCGATTTGCGTTTTCAATAGTCTTGCTGAGCGGGGCGGACGATGTGGGTACGGTTGTTTACTCCTTGGGTGAGTTGTTTTGAAAGCGTTTAGTTTTGGACTTTCTGAACGGAAGGGATGTCTGTTTGGGACTTGAATTCCTTATATGAGAAAGGAAAATGCTCCCTTTTTGTTTCTAAATTTTATTTTATTATGGTTATTATTATCCTATGGTTTGGTTATGTGTGGTTTCTGAGTTCCAATGTATGTTCTATTGCCCAGAAATGCTTGAATTGTTTTCCTTTTTTTTTTTTCTTTCTCTCTTCTATTTATATATTTGTGTTTTTTACTGTATGCGATACTGCAGTACGGAGGATTGTACCGACGAAAAGCTTTCGTTTATTTTTATGTGCCTTTCTATGCCCTCATTACATTACATTAAAATGTATATGAATAGATGGTTAATAGCAATTTAAGAGTTTCCACATGGAACGTAAGGGGTTTGCATGGTAAAATTAAAATCCGGAAGGTTTTTGATTGGCTGAATAAAGAGCGTGTTGATTTGGCCCTGTTGCAGGAGACCCATTTGAATGACAAGGAGCACTCTAATCTTAGACATAAATGGATAGGTCATATTTATTTTTCCTCTTTCACAACTAGTAGTAGGGGAGTAGCTATTTTAGTGAATAAAAATGTACAGTTTAAGATCTTGAATAGTATTAAGGATAAGCGAGGCTGTTATGTGATTGTTAAGGGGTTATTGTTTGGAGAGGAGATAACCCTTTTAAACATATATTCTCCGCCAAACTTTGCTCCTGAGCTTCTCACTAAAGCTTTTTCAGATCTGTTAGATATTGCGTCTGGTACAGTGATTATTGGGGGGGATTTTAATTGTGTGTTGAATCCTTTATTGGATAAACTCCCATCAAAAAATTCTCCTCCCTCTAAGCAAGCTAAAACAATATCTGCTTTGTGTGAAGAGTTGGGTTACACTGATGTTTGGCGTACTCTTAATCCATTGCGAACAGAATTTACATTTTACTCACCTCCTCATAAATCATATTCCAGGATTGATTATTTCTTTGTCCCTAGTGCAAATCTGCAATTTGTCTCCAGTTGTACTATAAGCAACAATGTTGTTTCCGATCATGCTATGGTAACACTACACATGTTGGTAGGAAAACCTTCAAAATTTACTAAGCGCTGGAGATTTAACACATTAATGCTTAAAGAAAACAAGTTTCTTTCATATCTTAATTCTGAATTCAAGATTTTCTGGTCAATTAATTCGGAGTCGATTGATGATTCATCCCTGTTGTGGGAGACTTGTAAAGCCTACATCAGAGGATTAGTCATTTCATACTCTATTGCAAAAAAACGTAAACAAGGAGAGAAGCAGGAATGTTTAGAAAAAGAACTCAAAGAGGCTACGGAAGATCATGTAAATGACCCTTCTTCTGTTAATTTGGAGAAACTGAGTGCAATACGTGCCTCTCTTGACTCTTTGTTGTCACAGCGGGCCAATACTAAAATATTATTTTCAAAGCAAAGATTATATGAACATAGCAATAAACCTAATAAATATTTATCTTATCTATTAAAGAATAAATTTAGCCCACAATTCATTACCTCTATTAGGGATTCTACGGGGGAGAAATCTTTTGATTCTGGGGTTATAAATTCTACATTTAAGCTGTTTTATTCTGATTTATATCATTCTGAATATTCTTCTCAACAATATACTGCTATGAAAAGTTTTTTTGACAACTTAACGCTCCCTACTATATCTGATGAACAAAGAATGGTCCTAAATGCCCCCATTTCAAAAGAGGAAGCCCTAATGGCTTTACGTAGGTTACAGTCTGGTAAATCCCCAGGTCCAGATGGCCTGGGGAGTGAAGTGTACAAAGAGTTTGAACATTTGTTAGTAGATCCCCTGTTAGCCATGTATGACCATTCTTTTCAGATAAATAAGTTGCCTCAGTCACTTAGGGAGGCCAATATCTCTCTTATTTTAAAAAAAGGGAAAGATCCAGAGAACTGTGGGTCCTACAGACCGATCTCTTTGTTGAACGTAGATTTAAAGCTGCTCTCCAAAATCCTTGCTTTACGACTGGAGAAAATACTTCCATCTGTAATTGATGAAGATCAAACAGGCTTCATTAAGGGTCGAAGCTCTAGAAACAATATTAGACGGCTTTTTAACGTCCTTGAGATTTCTCATATTTGTAATATTGATACCCTCATCTTATCTTTAGATGCGGAGAAGGCTTTCGACCGTGTGGAGTGGCCTTATTTATTTTACAGTCTAGAAAGGTTTGGCCTAGGTGACAACTTTATTCGTTGGGTTCGTTTACTTTACTCCGCACCTCTTGCAGCTGTTGTCACTAACGGTCACAGGTCGGACAATTTCTCTTTGTTTCGGGGCACTAGGCAGGGTTGTCCCCTTTCCCCGCTGCTTTTTGCTCTAGCGATAGAGCCACTGGCACTGGCGATTAGGGGGGAGGCAACCATTTCTGGGGTCTCAGTGGGTGCTAAAGAGCATAAAATTTCCCTTTATGCTGATGATATTCTGCTTTTTCTTTCAAATTTTGAATATTCAGTGTCAAGTTTAGTAGATATTATTAATTCATTTGGGAAATTCTCGGGGTACAAAATAAATTTCTCCAAGTCTGTCGCTTTGCACTTAAAACACCCAAGCACACGTGTGATTGATATGTCTTCCTTTGCATTTACGGTGTCGGAATCTGGTTTTACATATTTAGGAATTAATATAACCCCCACGATCTGTCAATTGTCTAAAGTTAATTTTATCCCACTGTTGGATAAAATTCGGAATGATCTAATTAGATGGTCAGATCTTCCTCTTTCTTGGCTTGGGAGGATTGCTGTAATTAAGATGAATGTAATGCCCAGGCTTCTTTATCCATTACAGATGATACCGTTTTTATTGCCGAATAAAAGAATAAAGGAATTAAACGGATGGCTTAGCTCCTTTATATGGAATAAGCGGAAGCCTAGACTAAAATTTTCCAAATTGCAGCTTTCTGGTTCTTCAGGGGGCTTAGATTTGCCAAACGTTAGAAAATACCAATTGGCCTGTCAGCTTAAATTCATAGCCGAATGGCTTAAAGAGGACCCTAAATCTACTTGGTTGGATTTGGAAGCTTCACAGTCATCTTGCCCTCTACAAAATTTATTATTTGTTAAAAGTTTTAAGGTAATTAAGACATTATGTAACAACAGAATTGTATGTAATACGTGGAAGGCCTGGTCTATTATACGTAAAATAGAGGGCAGGGTTGACTTGTCTTCTTCTCTAACCCCCATTTGTAATAACCCAGAGTTTTTGCCTAGTCTCTCAGATTCCGGTTTCAAAACTTGGTACTCTTATGGGATACATAGACTTGGTGATTTGTTTGCTGAAGGTTCTTTAATGTCTTTCGAAGATTTGGTTATAAAATATAAGCTGCCTAGATCTAATTTTTTTAGATTCCTTCAAATTAGGGATTATATTCTTAAAAGCACTACTCTTATGAGTAACTCCTCCATCTCAGATATAGAGAAGATTTTGCTGAATCCCCCGTCGTGTAAGCAGATTTCATATTTTTATACCAGTCTTTGTTCATATGAAGTAGTGAACACCCAGGAGCTTAGAAGATTATGGGAGGGGGAGCTTCAACTGACCATTACAGAGGAGGAATGGGAACGGGTCTGGAGTCGGGCAAATAAGATCTCTATTTGCAACAGGGCCAAAGCTATTCAATTTAGGATTGTGCATAGATTGCATATTACACCCCTTCTTAGAAGCAAGTTTGATTCAAGCATTTCACCATTGTGTGTTAAATGTAAGGTGGAGGTGGGAAATTATACTCATTTATTATGGTACTGTCCTGTTATTAGAGTCTATTGGTCAAAAGTTATTGTCTGTATGAGCCGTATCTTTGGACTTGAGCTACAGTTGGACCCATTGTCTTTGATTTTAGGTCTTCCAGATGGACAATTACGGAACAAATTCAACAGACGTTTATTTGATATCCTAGCCTTTGCTGCCAGGAAAAACATATTGTTAACTTGGATCAGCGACAAACCCCCATCCTTGAAAGGATGGCACAAGATTATTAAGGAAATGATTCCCTTAGAATTCTTAACATGTCTTATTCATATGTCTACTGAAGCTTTTCCTCAAGTTTGGACTCCATACCTGGATTATATTGATGTGTCGTTAAGCAATATTTTGAGTTTTGGTATGCAATAATACATTTTATTTTATTTTATTTACACATATATATTTTCCTTTTGTTTTTTTTTTTTTTTTCTTTCCACTAGCATTGTAAGAGATGGGCATTATTTGTTTGTTGTATGTTGTTTGTTGAAATGTTCATAAAAAGATACATAAAAAAAAAAAAAAGTAACTTTCCCCAACACTGCTTGCATGTTAGACCACAGGAATTGCTGTGGTTTACTTAGGACTACTGAGTAGTTTAAATAACTTTCCTTTTTGAAGGGTTCACTGAGTCTAATGCTTAAAACTGTTAATTCCCCCTCACTGATTACTGATCTCTCCTTTCTTGATGTTCTCTTTAGTGTGTAACAGGGTCACTGATCAGTCACTGAGCTACTTCAAACGCTGTGGAAGCATCTGCCGTATTGACCTGCGATTTTGCAAGCAGGTGAGCCGACAGGCATGTGAGCGCTTCATTGCTGAGATGTCAGTCATTGTTCCCTTCCAACTGCAAGAGGATAAACTGCTCCAAAAACTGCACAGCACCCCCTAGTGTCTGGGAGGAACCGAACGCCAATCTAAAATGATACCATGTATCAGGTGCACTCGTGTTTGGATTGAAACTGGATTCGCACATTTGAAAAATAGCACTGCAACACGTTTGTGGACAAAGCGTTTGTCAGCTCATTTCAAACTGGAAAGAAGAGCAGACATATTGTACTTATAGGCACATAATTCTGCTCCTATTCGAAATGGTGTATTCTGAAGATGGACTTCTTCCGTCAAATTCTGTTAATCTTTGAGGAGATTATATATGTTTATTACCAAGAGATTGTATTTAATAGGTGGTGTCGTAAGAAGCAGTGGACATACACACACACACACACACTATTCACATACTAAGCATGATTGTACATTATTCAAAACCCTCCAAACAGTTTGTTTTGTATAAAAGATGTATCAATTCAGATTTCTGTGTTGTATTTGGTTCAGTACTGGGTATATGTATTGTTCTCTCTTTTTTTTTCTTTTTAATATAATGGACTTTTTAAATATCTGTCCATTTTTATGTCATCAGTATTGGAATGTTCCAATCTGATCAGCATTTTTCAGTCATGAGTTTTGACTGATTTGAATTTTCAAGTACTTGCTGTTCTAATCTCAGAGCAGATATAGAAGTGAAATTTGTTATGTTGACGTCTATTTATAAAACAGTGCCATATTCCATCTGTGTTGTTTTACACAGCTGTAAAAGGCAAAATTTCAGCTATCAGTATATTTCATAGCTATGACTCTGTAGATTGTGGTTCTACACGTGTTAGACCAAACAAATTGCTGATTACGTATTCCAGCTAGCTCAGTAATTTTTTGTTCAACACAATCAGGTAGTTCTTCATTTTTTCCATGAGGTCAAAAAAGACTTTGCTGAACATCCATGCAGTATTTGTCTATGAAAGTCATCATGTGTTTTTATTCCTTCCACAGTGATTATTATTGTAAAATGGTAACTGTGATGATGACAGATGATTTTAATAGTGTGTATTATTGTGAGTTTATCTCAGGATGGTGACTATCAGAAAGAGGGAGCGTGCCATCTGATCTAAGCCACCATACTTGTACCACTATAAATTAAGGCATTGTTCGCCATCTAAAACACTCTAATGTACATTCGGCTATTTATATTTGTAATTTAAAAAAAAATGATTTTACTGTGAGACATTTGAAAAGTGAAGTTATTTTCCAAAAAAAAAAAAAGTACATCATTATAAGCAAATGCATCTGTGTTAGATTAAATATGAAAATAAATTGTTGCTTAAAGCAGGGAACATTTTCAGTGTTAAGAGCCATTGGTAATCCATATTACTTTCACAATCTTACATATAAATGAAAAAGTAGAAATGTTCAAAAAGTCATACTGACAATGAGACAGTTCAACAATTTGACATTTAATAATCACAATGCAGTACAATCCAGTATAAAGCTTTCTCCGCACTTTTATTCAAGAAGTATCACAAGCGTAACTAAGAACATACTGCTTTGTCTTGTTTGTTAATTCTATATTAAAGAAACAGGGCAACTGACCAAATGAAACAAATATCAAGTTATTTTTTGTTAAGAAAAATAAACTTATCTGAATAGGCATATACACAGGAATTAAAAGATATGTCAGGTTAAACAAGGATGTAATGAATCTGAATATACATCAAAACATTACATAAATCTAAAATGCCATACAAAAAGAGAGGCTGGTAATGCTGTGGTGTCTGTATGAAGCATTTGTTTGTGCAGCTGATGCTTGTCAGCGCTATGCAATGTGTAATGATGCAACATTTTATAAGGTTTATCACACAAGTGAGTAATGGCTACAAAATATGGGTAGATCATTTGTATGGGGCATCTCTCTCAAGTGAAGTCCTTGTTTTTATTTCATTTCATAAGGTTTTCTGAATTAAACACATCGATTCAAGTACTAACAATAACGGAAAAGCAGTGTAGTAGTGCACTGAAGACACAGAAATGCACCTTTTGGCACCTAAAACATCCCTCTTGCTTTACACTGTGCATTTTGATTAAGTTATTGTTACTTTGCACATACATAAAATGCACATTTTCAAATTATATTGACTCATTATATTGGCCCATTTATGGTCCTACTTTGCATACAAAACAGTTCTATCCCTTCTCATTTAACCACTTACACTGATTTAACAACAGGTTTCTAGGCTGG
This sequence comes from Labeobarbus marequensis, assembly GCA_034780575.1. NCBI lineage: Eukaryota > Metazoa > Chordata > Actinopteri > Cypriniformes > Cyprinidae > Labeobarbus > Labeobarbus marequensis. The sequence goes on along the minus strand of JAUZSZ010000101.1, from coordinate 20,113,619 downwards.
TTTTCCAGTCACATACTCAAAAGCCGCATGACCCCAGAAAACAGCAGTGACTGAGAAACCACCAAATGTTCTTAGACTTTTGACAGAAAGGAAGTCATATGATTAAAAAAAAAAAAACAGAGGACTGCTGAATGTGGAGAAGAATGACCTGTTTTGTACCACAAAACGTGTTCATTATGCCATTTTTGAAATCAGTGAATGGCACCAGTGTCAAGTTATCAGGAGGTACAATGTAACTTGTAGGAACTCCAAAACTTTGAAGAGACTACATAATCCAAACAGGAAACAAAAGCCCATTCACAGCTGGTGCAACAAAAAAGGAAATAAAAGAACAACAGGAACATTCAGAGCCTTCCATCCTGAGTTATGGCGCATGATGATGGATACACTTGAGTAGTTCTCATTTTTTGAGTTTCTCACAGTGCTCGCATGTGACAGGTGAGCAGAATGTCTTCAAAGCTGTAGGACATCAAGTCAAGGCTGTGAGGTGTTGCTGCTGAACAATTGCATATTATTACAGGGCCTTTTTGAAGAGCTTGTGGAATGTTTTATTGAAGCATTTATTGACAAAGCCATTGGGGACCACTGTCTGAAGTCTTCCTGAAACTTTATGAAAAATTAAGCAGAGAATTTAATCTTCCTCACTGATCCAATGTAAAGACAGATCACTTCCTGTGCATGTCCTTACCAAGTCTCTAATGCAAATGGAGCGGGATGTTCTCCCAGCAGTATTAAGACTTGAAAACATGCACAGCCCTGATAGCGTATTGTCTGCAGATTGGGCATTCGCTCATGCGCTTCCCGCATTTAGTGCAGGTGACCATGTGACCGCATTCCAGCAGCACACAGTCAATTATCGCGTCCATACAGATGCGACACAGGTTGTCGTCATTTGATAACTGGGTCTTGCAACCATCTGCAGTGAGAGAGAGGGGAAAAAAGATAAAAGATATAAGATATAAGATAAGAAAAAAGGCCATTACTACAGATTCCAATCTATCTGTCTGAACAGGATCTTGAGTTAAGCCGAAAGTATACTTAGTTTTTTTACACAAAAAACTACATTTTGCACTTCGATTTTTCTTTTTTGCACTAATATTTTTGTTTTTACAATCGGAAAACAAACGGAGGACACAGAACAAGAAAAACAAACTACTCAAGATGGCAAAAACAAAAGACGGTAGTGCTGACGAATGCTTGTGTTAGAGGTTTAAAATATCGCGCATAAAGACATTTATCGATCATAAATTTTATAGAGAAAAAGCACTGACCCTGGACAAGACTGAATCTTTGTATTGCGCATGTATCGAGTGCTTGTGTTTACACATGCCATCAAATGGAACAGTATGAAAGGCTGAGCGTTGGACTGTGCGCATTAAAAAAAAAACAAAGTATACTTTAATCAATGGGATCATTTCCTGTATGATGAACCAATCACAACCAGAGATGCCCACAAATCAAACTGAATTCCTTTAACTAGTGATGCACCCGAATTTCGGCAACAAAAATATTCGGCTGAAACGGCAAAAAGAAAAAGGAATTTTTGGCAGTTGTAGTTTTGGAGGGCCGAAATCATTAATTGAAATAGTTAGCGCTTCCCCGATGAAGTGTTTTGACTATGTCAGCAATCAATTTCATACACAAAATGTGTATAAGAAAAAAAATGTCAGCAAATTGGACACACTTCACCATGACCAAAAATGATGCTAGAGTAGCATGTATTTAAAATTCGTTCAGCGACTCATTGGCGAAAAACTAGTTTATCACCTGTGAACACGACATTCTGAATAGCATACAGAATTTGTTTACTAAATTACCCAAACTTAATTATCAAAATTTAATTTTCAGTATCAGAGTTTCGGTTAAAAAAATCATTTTGGTGCATCACTAAATCCCAACTCCTGCATTGTGCAGTTTATTTGAACCCTAGTTATATAACATAATAAAACTTGATGAAGGGCACAGATGGAATGGGACAATGGGGGTAAAACGTCACATAAGATACATATTTATGACCCTTAACCCTACCAGTAAAATGCATTATTAATCATTCATTACAGTATAAACAATGGCACTACTTTTCCCTTTCCTTTTTTTCTTAAGAGTACATGCTATCTGGCAGTGGCCATGCAGGGACGGGGTTTGAAGTGCAATGGCATCACAAACTTCAGTGCACCGGTGGGTGTGACCAGGAAACATTTCCACCAATCGCAAGCCTTACCTCCGATTTCACCATTGCAGATTGGAGGGGGATAAGCTACCACTTAAGTGGGAGGAGCAAAGCACAGCTATTAGACTTGGCTCTGAGTTCAATAATTAAACAATCTATGTAATTTACTGTGAAAACCTAAGCTGATAATTAATGAAATCAACTCCTACACCTAAAAAGGCAAATTTCACTCTTTGTATGAACTTCTTAAGTCAGACTGTGCAGTGAAGTAATTTCCTACCTACAGTGATGGGGTTGCTCACATTTTCCACTGACAGACAAAAAAAAGTAGAAATATTAGGAACAACTTTTTTTTTTCCAAGAAAATTTTTAAAGAATTTCATTTTTTTTTAAATTTACATACAGTAGGCAGATGTGTCAAGAAGTTAATCTTAGACTCTGTTGCTATATATATATATATATATATATATATATAGCAACATATATAGAGCAGTGTTAGTGCAGCTCTGCATTTAGCACTCACTAGATTTGCGATTGTCCTCGTTCTCCCGGTAAAGCCTCCTGACACACTCCACCAGCTCCCACTTAGCAGCCAGAGAAGCTCACAAAGTTCCTCGCCAGGATCTTCTTTAGCTGCCGTACGGTCAGCTGCTCCACGTCATCAAGAGAGGAGAGGTCTGACAGAGAAGCTCTAGCTCGCCGCTGCGTCAGAGGACTAACCTGATGGTAAAAACACAGTCTAAGCATATCATCAATGCTATTTAATAAATGATCTTATTCAACAATTACTGGAAAGACCATGCCATTCCTTTCAGTTTTCACTAAGTGACTTAACTCACCTCAGGTGAGTGAAGTTCTGTCTGGTCAAGGTTAAGGAGTAAGACTGAAGTGGAGTCCTCAATATCCTATCAGCAAGGAATGTTTGCACAAAGAATATAATTAGCCATCCATGCTAAGCCCCTTACAGCTTTAGCAAGGATTCCTAACACAAGTAAACAAGTAAGAAGTATCTTTCAAGTTTGGCATCGTTTCATCTTTTTTGTTAATAGAGGTATAAATGGAATGAAGTGCACTTCCAAAGCCAAAACTGTGCAAACCTGCCACATGCCTTTTGAGAAGTAATTAGCGTTACACTACTGCTCGATGGATCAGCTGAGGAACAGGCCATGTTTGACATGAAATACTACTGTATTGTACTGCTCTTGCAGAGTATATGCTTCCTACTTAGTAGGAAGTTAGGAACATTAACAGTAAGTATTATGTTTCAAACAGCGCTATGCTATTACGGTCACATGATTTTGCCACATTGCATGTTAGATTTAGTGGTGCCCAGTGGTTTCCCCATCTTGGGGAAAAATAGAATTATTTTGCACTTTTAAATGAACTGTTTTAGTTACTAAATTAATAAAATATAATAAAAAATTAAGTAATTTAAGGAAAAACAAACATATTACTTTCAGTTCATTTGACACACATAGGAAGCTTGTGTCAAGTTCATATAAAAAAAAAATTGTATTCTGGAATATATTTAAATACGTTGTTCCAAACAAGGGCTAGGTGATATGTGAAGAAAAATATTTGACCAATAATCACCATACGGAATATCTAATATCTGATTAAGTTGTCTACCCACCCTGCTCACAGTAACTGTGTTTCTGTGTTATCAAATTTGTTTGAAATGAATTTCGTTTTGTGAGGAGAATTGTTGAAGAAAATCGCATTTTAGGTTCATGATGAAAGTGAACATTTTTATGGTAGTTATAAAAATTATAAACAGTGCATTTTGAACGCACAGAGGCATGTGTCTTCAATAAATTACTCTTTCATAAGGTCCAATGTTTCTTTCTCATTTTCTTTTTGCAATTATCGCCATGTTAGACACATTTAATTTTGCCTTTTAGTTTAATTTCCTTAATTATAATATTTTGCTGTTTTTAAACCTGGAGTTAAGTTATAATGTATATTAAATATTTAATTTAATGGAGCTGCCAAAACTAGAAACTCTGACAGAACTTAATTCAACAAATATTCAGAAACAGGTGCAGTTATAATTATAAGTTACAGTTTTATTTTTTTGGTTACATTTTATTTTAAGCTATCCTTGTTACAGTGCAATTATACATTGAAGTGCTGAGTAATATTAATTAACTACATGTACTTAATATTTGGTTAGAGTTAGGATTACGGTTTGGCTTAGGGTTACTTGCATGTAATTATGCATAAATTTATTGCTATTATAATAGTAAGTACATGTGATATGTAACAAGGACACCTTAAAATAAAGCGTTACCTGTTTTTTCTATTAGTATATAACCTTTGCTTTATAAGTATCCCTTTTATTGTAAGACTGCATATCGAAATACTTGAAGTTTTTAAAATAAGACATATCACTACCTAAATTGATATTGGACACACCTGATTGGTGGACTCTGAGCTGTTGCTCCTACTGATTGGTTCTCCTTGAGTTGGAGAGAGTGCTGAGAGAGGGGAAGTGGGCTCTTCCATTGAAGGCGGTGGGCTATACAGGGGGCGTGACTGCAGAGAGGGTGTGTCTGGATCATCCTCACTTTCTGCCCCTTGATGGCAAAGCACCAAGTCCACAAGGTCCTCCTTCTCCCTAAGAAAGCATTCAAACAACTCAAAAACACTAACAATATTGTCATAATATACCCTATTTTTAATAACGCTCACATTCTAATGTTTGTGCAAAAGTACCTGCAGGTATCAGTGTTAATGTTGCGTAACGTGAGGTACTGCCGCAAGTCTTTAACACGCAGACGCATGAGTTGGGGACGCTGGAATGCAGTACCCTTCAGCAGGTGACACGTTGTGCATCTGCGTAGGCTTTCCTGAAGTACCGAGCACAGCGAACAAAAACTCTTCTTACAGTCAGAACAGATGTGCTACGGAGGAAAAAAAGAGGGAGTTTGTGTTGAATCAAAAGAACAAAATGTAAGGTTATAAAGTTATAATTATAATTTTAACTCTCGTGTGCTATTGCATATTACATTTAAAATGTACTAAAATGCAAATGTGGAAATACAAATATATTTAAATACATGACATACAATAGAACTGACATAAATTTTTAGTTTGCCATAAATGCTTGTCCATACAGTCAGCATTACATTTAAACCATATTTCAGTTAAGTGCGCGAAAACATTACACTTAAGTATATTCTTTTAAAGTATATTATTTCTGTAGTAAGTACTCTTTTGAAAATTATGATAAAGTGTACTTCTCTTTCACATAGGTAAAAACATTTGTGCATTTTAGTCCATGTAAATTAGATTTGAGGTCATCTATATGTTACTATATTCCTAAAATTGGCCAAATAAACATTTAGTAGATTTGAAAAATGAACAGTCTCTCTCTTCTGGTAAAACAGGCCAAAAATATGAATAACTCTTCTTGCATGCAGGGTAGTATAAAGTTTTTGTCCAAAAAGATATACGGAACGAAAACATCCCCATCCTTAACACCACCCACTAACCATTTTTGCCAGGCTGTGACTGATTTCAGTTTGTCAAACTGTTTCATGCCATCTTTAAACTAACAAATGTTTTTAGGTTTTAATATGCAAAGCAAACGCAATCAAATAGCCGTGGCAGGTGTGCAGGTCTACCTACCCTCCTCCTAAAGACAGAGAAGGCTTGTCCACAGGCCTGACATACTAGACTGGTGCTGGTGGAGTTGGTGGGCGGGTATGTGGAGTATCCTGCAGTGGGAGCAAAACGAAACGGTCCCGCACCTGCCCCAAAACCTGGCTGCTGCCCTCTCACGGCTCCGGTACCCATAACCTCATTCAGCAGACCACAGCATGATGCCCACATGGACGAGGCCCCTGTCTGCACGGAAAACAAAAGACTTTAGAAGACAACGATTTCAACATGTCTGTTTCAAACCTCTGAGCTTATATTAAGAGTAGGAGTATAACAATACACTCAAGTCATGATTCAATACACAATACTGACCTCACGATACAATACTCTCATGACATTTTAAACATGTTTATCTCTGAATACACACACTGAAAAATGTTTACATTTTTGTCATTTATTAATGTATTTTATCTAATTTATTAATAATAATTAAAGTCACTGTGAAATCAAAATTGACAATTCCTCTTTTTTTATAGATTATTGCAGTGTTTATTATTGTTAATTATTTATCTGTGCACAATTTTTAAATTCATGTGGCCTCAGAAAGTTTACTCAATACAATAGGGAAGAAAAGGCGATTTCAACTTCCGTTTCATAACAACTTTATTAAACATGGGAGCTCAAATGTGTGAGCTTCTAGGTTTACCATATTTGATGCGCTCTTTGTATGTGCATTGACCTTTGTTTATACAGTGGTGGCCAAAATTAGTAGAACACTAGTATTTTCACCAGCTAAAAATGATTTTAAGTCTGTCTTTTGCTGTAGTGTGTCAGTAGGAAATATCAATTTACATTTCCAAACATTTATTTTGCAATTAATTGTAATAATCCAGTGAGATTTTTGTTTGCACAAGGACTCTGATCTGATCATCATCCAGTCTGTCTGGAATGACATGAAGAAACAGAACAAACTGAGACAGACTAAATCCAGAAG
>JAUZSZ010000101.1:19962329-19973048 GCA_034780575.1 Labeobarbus marequensis | reverse complement strand
CATATATATATATATATATATAAAACAAAAAGAAAACAAGTAGATCGAATAGAAAAATAATAGAGAAAGCTAGGGTTAGAGGGTCAAATAAAGATAGAAGAGATGTGTTTTTAGCTGTTTCTTGAAGATGGCACAGGTGCTCGAATTGAGTTGGGCAGATCATTCCACCAGGAGGGAACAGTTAATGTAAAAATGATTGCTTTACAGTATTAAACATAAAGGAAGTGTCATTGATGCCTTTAATTAGAATTACGACTAATACTACAAAGCTGGTCTCCAGTGTGTTCATGTGTTTACTCATGTAAGAACTGGTTATGTAATTGCCACGGACCAGTGGTAGTTTTGAAGGTGTTTACCAGCCGGAACAAACATTTCTGGAAAGTTCACTTTGGCAAGCTGTGACATCACAAAATGACATCACAGCAGTTCATTGTTTTATTTTGCTAGAAATATATTAAGGCCATATTCACCCTTATGTTTTCCCAACCTGTAATGTTGTTGCTAAGGAGAATTCTGATGAATCGGCATATAATTCTTTTCCATACACTTCTAAAAATAAAGATTCTTCACTGGCATTGATGGTTGCATGACCAGCCTTAAATATCCATGGAGGATTTCCATTCCATAGGTATTTTTACAGTGATACCTACCTTTAGATGGTGCTTTTATTGAATTGCTACTTTCTTAAAAATAAAGGTTCGATACTGGCATCAATGGTTCAATGAGGAACCTTTAATATTCATGGAACCTTTCCATTCCACAAAAGGTTCTTTAAATTTTTTAAATGTTCTTTACACTAAAATAAAATGTTCACTGAAAGGTTCGAGGAACCCAAAATGGATCTTCTAGTCTATAATGACCATGTTTGAAAACCAAAAATAAAAGCGGTCCATCGTGCACTGTTACAAATATATTGAAGTGTTACAATAAATTTGTTTGGGGAAAAAACTGAATCAGTCGTTTGAATTTCTGAAGCAAATCAACCAGAAAGGAGCAGGCTCATTAGAATGATTCTTTCATAAATGGTAAAACATTTTGGGGTTCAGAATTTTCATTTTCGGGTCAATGGTTCCAGTCACTTCAGCCTCAGACGTCACGCCCACAGACCGTTGGCTAAATGTCTGATGCATATGGCACACAAAAGTGGAAACACTTCAGGAGTTTTGAAGTCGTCATTGGATTGGTTGAATTATACAGGATTTTCGGGAGAAAAATCCTGTGTCGCGTTCTTTAATGTTCCGTCTGGAAACAAAGATGCCGTGACGCCAAACCCCCTCACGAAAGAAGAAAGCCATCCTGTTTACAACTGTGACGACGAGCGCTTATCAGGATCAACTAAATGCTGGATTTTCAAAAGTATGTGAAATATTTAAAGTTTGCGGCACAGAATCTTTCAAATACGTCCGAGAGTTTTACACACCGGTCTGTTATTGTGACGACATTTCCACGCCCCGAAACGTGACGCTGAACGAAACGAACTATGATTGGTTGTTTGACATGTCGGTCAAACGGCATCATGGGCAGGCCTTGGCCAATGAAAGCTGCCATGGATTCCAGACCTTCAGCTGTCAGTTTGAAGGTCTGGCTATGCAAGACTACCTGATTGTTAACATCACATTCCTGTTTTTGTTAGGTTGGTCATCGAGACCTAGAGGACATACTGAGAGACATCGACTTAAATGGAGATGGCCGCGTAGATTTTGAAGGTAAGAATAGCACTACATAATAATAATTAAAAAAGCAAAAGCAGGATACAGATGCACAGTAGTTTTCAGTTAAAGTCTGTGTATTTTGTTCTGTCTGTCCCTTTTAGAGTTTGTGCGAATGGTGTCCCGCTGAGACGGCAGCATTCATATGGTTTCTCCAAAAGAAGAAAGTGAGATGCTGTACTGCTTCCTGCTGGTCAAAGCGGACAGACTATTAGACTACTGCAAGAAAAGCCTTGCTGAGCCAGTGCATGGTATAAAATTGAAAACTGGACTTTTTGGCGAAAAAAAAAAAAAAAACTCATGCACACACAAACAAAAAGGTATACACATATACTGTAGCCAAGAGTCTCTGCATTTTCAATCATGCAAGACCAAACAATATGTTTTTTTACATGCACATTTGAAGGAGAGTACCATGCTTGATTATGGCAATATAACATTAAGTGTTGTCCCTGTTGACCCGTATATGTGTCTCTGTGTAATACAGTAGGTGAAGAAAATGATGTCTGAAAGTTTTTCTTTTGTTTGCAGTAATGTAACGGCGTAAATGCATTGACTTCCAAATATTATGTTATATAAGTCAAGCTCAGCTACTTAACTTCATTTGTTCATTTGTCCATGTCAAGCAATTTGCCTGTTTCTGTTCTTAATTCACAGTGCATGCCTTTTAAACAAATATAAACCACTGTGCAAGATGGAACTACAACAGAACCCAATTTTGTTGCTGGGTTAACTTTAGCCTCTAGTTTTAAAGATTGGTTTCTAACTTTAGAAATGTTTGATTCCCTATTTTTAGTTATGATGACATACTTGTCAGGAAACTAATTTCAAGAGCACAGAGTTTCACTCTACACAGGCTTATTTGAATCAATACACAATATCCAGATATTACAAACATTCAAAACCAATCACTATAAGCTTAAGAAACAGAATTATTTATTTGAATTGAGCCTCTTTATGTCTGTTTGTGTGACCAATGTCAGACCTCTGTAGTCTTAATTGTTATCTGACCAGATTCTTGCATGCCAAAAAGACCTTCATATGTAATATAGTGGTTTGTAACAAAAAAAGCTAATAAAACTGTGTCTAGAAATAGCATATATTTTTCATCACCACGTTTGTGTAAGCTTCATTACTCTATTAGTTCCTCCATTAGTTCAGGTTTGCTTACTCCTCCTCTAAAGAAGTACTATTTGTATATAAGGAGCAATAATTTCACTGGTGTGTGTTCAGCTGTTCTCCAAATCATTCAGCAGCGAGCATCACTCTCCCAGCGGCTGGAACAGACTGTTCGTGTTGTCATGGCAACAAGCTTTTTCCTCCGGACCAAAACGGGACAGAATTTTCCTGCGTTTCATTGTGAATGCAGATGGAGAGACCGAAAACTACCGCCATCCTGTGGTCAAAACAGGCTATGAACATCATGATGGTGTTTATATTAAAGCGTATCTATTTCCTTTTTAACAACCTCTGTAAACATTTTTTTTATTTTTTTTTGCGCTATGTTTAATATTAATCACAAAAATTAGTAGGTTTGTCATGTCATGGGCTACTTAGTCTGAAAAATATGCCAAACATAAGCTCACTAGATATAGGCTCACTAAAAAAAGCCTATATTTTGCGTTTTTGAAGAAATTTCATTTATAAAGAAATGTATAATTGCATTAATTTAATTAACTGATCAGTTTAAACTTGAATAACATACATTCCGCAAGGCAAACGTAGAACTTCCTGGATAGTAATGTATTTCCAATAATTTTATTATTATTAAATAAAATTAAATAATTTATTTTACATATACAACGTGCACGTAATTACATGCAAAATATGTTCATAACGTAATTGCTTTTTTATGTTTTTATTACACAATGCATTATCATTAAATAAGTAATAATAAATAAATATAAGATGAACAAGATAACATTATTTTTCTGTTTCTTTATGTTATATATTATTTAATATAAAACCTAAATCTTTTACCTGTTATCCGCCTAATCCCGCCCACCTTTCGCTGCATATTCACCAAGTACCAATGAACTGAAGCCAGCTAATTTATGCGAGGAAGTGTGTGAAAGTTGATACACTTGATTCGCTGCTTCTGGACACTTCCACCGATCGTGATTGGCCAGGACTTCACGAACCGATTCCTCTCACAAGCAAATCAACAAGCAGAACCTGTTATTTGGTTTTGCGTGACTGGCTACTCTTCGCAAAGTCCCTCCCCCTCCGGAACCTGACGATCAAGTTAGTCTGTCTCCCTTACTCTTCCACCCCTTCAACCTGCTCTGCTGACTGCACACTTACCCACAGTACTGACGCGGCCCTCCCGGCCAGAAACTGCTGTGATTTCAGGCGCAAAAAAACTGTGTTGAGCCTGTAAACAAGCGCAGAACAACCACGCTGTGATCATCTATTAAACAAGAGCGAGCACACAGGGGTGCAGATGTAAGGGAATATACCTGCAGACTAACGTTACAGCTGCCACACTGATGACAGAGCAAGAGGGAAGTCAGTTAACCAGCTAACCAGCTAACCAGCCAGAGCTAAACTCGACTATCAGACAGGTTAATGTACGGCGATCTGGACGGTTCAGCAACAACGTGCAACTCAAGCATCTGAACGGAGCCGGCCGTCCACTACAGAGAGTATTTCGCAGACTGCACAGTAAGAGTGACATAAATACTGGCTTATATTGCTTTGGGCTGTTCACACGTGGAATTGTTAACCAAGGGCCATTATAGACCCTAGGTTATGTTTTTGAAATTGTCACACTGTTCACTTTTCTTCGCCTTAGGTTAGGTATTAATCCTGGGTATTTAGGTATTCAGATTTCATACTGTACATTTGTATACCCTGGGTTAACCTTATTTTTTGCATATGCATGATGCCAGTAACACCGATTGGATGAGTACGACTCGAGGCGCGTGAGCCCTATTTTAATAACTGTTTGATTCTGTGTCAATTTCGCAACATAAAAAGCTAGAAATTACAACACAAATAACATACTATATCACTCCATCTGTCGTCATACTAAACAGCGCCTTAAAGTTTCCACAACTGTACAAGGTGTATGAATATTTAATGAGGTGAGCTGCGAGGCAGTTTATGATTGGTTGTTTGTAGCTAAACGTGCTGTCACTTTCTAGCACATTGTTGTTTGGCTCGATACACCTTTGGCACTACAATTCAGTGTTTACCGGGCTAACCCAGACTTAAAATTGATGCTGACGACAGTAAAATTTAACCCAGGGTTAAAATGGCCTTTCACTCTGTGATTAACACGGTGTGCATGTCTTTTTAAACCCGGGTTAAGCGCAGGGTGTAAAGCGCTTGTGAGGGTCAAGTTCACCGGCTTTTCGAATGACTTCCTTACATACCGCTCTCCCCCCTTGCCCTTTTCTTTACTCTTTCACTTTTCCTCTCGGGCTGTTGTAGGCTATGAGGAGGGTGACATTGCGCTGTGCTGCCCGGCTCGTAGTGGCATCTTTGTGGCTGTTGGTGGAAGAGTGTCGGGCTGAGACCGGGGCCCCGAGTCTAGCCGAGCGAGTCATCTGGGCTGTAAACTCCGGCGGGGACGCACACACAGACGTGCACGGCATTCATTATAAAAAAGATCCTCTGGAAGGAAAATTGGGGAAAGGTGAGTACTTGGGCACGTGACAGATTGTTATAAAGAGACTTATTCTTTAGCTTCCTAGTTGTCTGCATAAGAAGGGGTGAATGTTATTTGTGGTGGTCGTGAGTGAATGAACAGGTGTCCATTTCGTGTGTAATGATGGAAGAAAACTTTCAGCAATAGCATTGCCATATTTTCTAAAAAGCCCCATTGGTATTGGTTTTCAATTTTTCTGAAACGGTCAGTATAATCCAGACTCATGGTATTTCTGCATACGTAGCATTTTAAAAGTGATAATTCAACAAAAAAATGAAACTTGTCACAATTCTCTCCTGAAAAAGAAGTGTGCCTAATTGTATTGAATGTGCACTTGTAGAGTACTCTTAAAAGTATATTTAAAAAAAAAACTGTACTTGCAGATAATATAATATTAATAAAATAATGGCCACTTAAGTGTACTCAAAGAGAAAACACTTTAAAATACTTTTTACCGTGTTATTTGATATTATGTTTAAAATTAATATATTTCGCAACTACATCATTAAAAATGTGTAGTTACAAATCATTTTCAAACATGCTTACACACACACTGATGAAACTGATACATGTAAGTTTCAATAGAAATGGCATTAAAGTATATTTTAGTTACCATAAATGCTTGACAGTACATTCACCACTTCAAAGACAATAGAGGTAATTAAAAATGACATAAAACAATTCTTAGGTTAATTAACTGGCTCCCAAAGAGCACTGTAAACATTAACTAATTGCATTTAATAGAAATGTAAACTATAATTGATTTATTTAATTGTTAACATGCACTTAAGTGTCCAGAAACATTACATTTATTTCACACTTAAGTATATTCTTTTAAAGTATGCTAAAGTGTACTAACTTTTCCTAAAGGTATATGTCGTTCCAAACCCGTATGGTGTTCCACGAAACACAAAAGCAGATGTTGAGCATAACCATAACACAATCACTTTCACTAGATTGAAAAAGGTAAACTGAATGGTGACTGAGGCATCTTTTGTGATCCTCTGATAAAAAGAAAATCATATTGATTTAGAAATTTGAGGGTGAGTAAGTGATGACAGAATTGTCATTTGAGTGAACTGTCTCTTTAAGAATTAAGAAATATCAAAGGCATTTTAATGGCACTGGTGTTGTTTTATTACAGTATGATTTTATATTGTATTAAGAGTGTTAATCGTTATATTTTGAAGAAAATGACTGGTTGTCAGCTCATCTGGCTCATTAGCCATTTATTATTATAGCTGTCGATCATATATCAGGAAGTCTGTGTCACTTGAAATGTGACGACTTTCACTTCCTGAGTCAAATGAGAAATGCAGCATGCACATGTCAGGGCATGTATAGTGCTTTTTAAAGCGCTGTAAAGACATCAAGCACCATGAGTTTTGTCAGATTTCACGTTATTTCATCAGTGTCACCAGAAAACGACCACTATTATAAATTTTCCGCTCAGCTCTACGTTGGCTATAAATAGATATTGGAATGAAAATGAGGCAAAAACCTTGCTCTGGTTTGAACTTTCCCTTGCATATTATGAAACAAAATAACATGTATTTTTACTATATACACTTAAAGTCATCTTTTGGCACTTTTCCCCCTCCAGCATCAGACTATGGTGTCCGTCTCCCTATCCTGCGCTCCAGTCCGGAGGATCAGATTCTTTACCAGACAGAGCGATACAACGAGGATACATTCGGTTATGAAATACCCATAAGAGAAGAAGGAGACTACATACTGGTCATGAAATATGCTGAGGTTTACTTTGCCCAGTCTCAACAAAAGGTATGAATTTTGCTCATAGCTGCAGTGCACACAATCACTCTTAGTGGTCGATATTTGAACATGGTAATGTTTAATAATTCATGATACTCCAAGGTCTCTATTTCATAGTTTCCCTCATGACATCATCTCTTTGTCTCTTCTTCTTTTTTTTACTTGTCTTTTGAACCCCTTTGTTCGCTCTTCTCAGGTTTTTGATGTGCGTTTAAATGGCCACGTTGTGGTGAAGGATCTGGATATCTTTGACCGAGTGGGTCACAGCACGGCTCATGATGAAATAGTGCCATTCTCAATAAAAAGAGGAAAACTAAGTGTGCATAGCGAAGTTTCCACTTTTAATGGGAAACTCACAGTAGAGTTTGTTAAGGTAAGTGTTACTCTATTTGCCTTATACCTAAACCTGCCTTTAACTGAAAATTGAGTGTTTAATCTTGTCATTTTACATTATTGACACACTATTTTCCTATTTGATACTGTAAAGTTGCTTTGACACAATTTGTATTTTTAAAAGCGCTATATAAATGACTTGACCTAAACAGTGCTCAAGATTCAGCATTTTCAGCATATTTTACACTACCATTCAAAAGTTTATAGTGTGCAAGATTTGAAGGTTTTGAAGTATTTAATGCTCACCAAGGCTGCATTTATTTGACCAAAAATACAGCAAGAACAGTAATATTGTGAAGAATTATTTAAAGTGATTGTAACTCTTTTCTATTTTAATGTATTTGAAAATATAGTTTATAACTGTGGTGCAATCACAAAATTTCTTAATCATTACTCCATTCTTCAGTGTCACATGATCCTTCAGAAATCATTCTAATATGCTAATATGCTCTAGAAACTTTCTGCAGAAATGTATTAATATCAATGTATTAATGGTTTGTGGAAACCTTGATACATTTTTTTCAGGATTCTTTCATGAATAAAAAGTTTAAAAGAAGAGAATTTATTTGAAAAAAGCAAGCTTTTGTCACATTATACGTGTTCACTGTCACTTTTGATCAGTTTAATGCATCCTTGCTGAATAAAAGTATTAATTTCAAATTGTTTTGAAGGGATATGTAGATTTACCAGCCCAACAGAATGCAGTCTTTCCGCTTCAGCACAGTAAAATCCCTAAAAGCGGACATACCTTACATACAATATTAGCTATACAGTCATATTTTATTGAATAAACCAGACATCAATCAATCTAATAAGCCTTATTATTTTCTTTTTTGCTAAAGGAACTTTAATTGAAAATTGTGATGTAGTGATGTAGTTACAGACACTGAAGCTTAGTGTTTCCAAGAAGATGAATTCTGTCAAAACTAATTGTGGTCCCTTGGAGCGGTTTTTTGTTCCAGTAGTGCAATTTAATTGATTATTTTTGAGCTGCTCCTTTTTCTTATGTAAACAGCAAACGTGTTTGGCTTGTGGGGTTTCTGTCAGCGATTAGTCTCAGAGGAACCGTGCACATTGAGCATGACGGCAATCCAGAGGGAAGATGACATTAATGGATATGAGGATGCAACACGCATTAGCTTGTCTGTCAGTCATAAAACATCTCATTCCTAAAATGAATCATTCTGATGCTTTTGCACCTGCATTGCTTTGACAAATTATGCCAGAATTGGTTAGCAATTCTTATTAGATTAGGAAGCATACGTAGTTTGACCGCTAACTCTGCAGTGTTGCATAAAACAAAATGTTTTATGAGGTTTTTAAGGTTTGTAGCCAAAACCAATAGCGCAGAGAGCCACAGGACTGACCCTGTGCACACCTCGGGCTTTTATTCACTGTTAGAAACCCTGCAGGCCAGCCGCCACACAGAATACACTAGAATCAATTTGCATATTTTCTCTGTGTGTTTGCATGCGTTCATCCACTGTAAGCAGCAAACTATAATCTATCTCTTGTATCCACAGGGTTACTATGACAACCCCAAGATATGTGCACTATATGTGATGAAGGGCAAGCTAGAGGGTAAGAGGGACCTCTGGGATTGATTGGGTTGCAGCCTCGATCAAGGCCAGTCCTGCTGATTTTATTTTATTTTTTTTTGCGCTTTCTCCAAGTAACAGCCTTTGGTGTATTTTGTAGATGTGCCAAAACTGCAGCCACATCCTGGACTGGAAAAGCGGGAGGATGAGGATGAGGAAGAGGATGATGGGGAGGGGGGAGAAAGTGAAAAAAAGAGCACCTCCACCTCTCCCAAGAATCCGGTTCGTTCCGGGCCGCGCACCCCTAACCCGTACGCCACTGATAACAGCAGCCTGATGTTCCCTATACTAGTGGCGTTCGGGGTCTTCATCCCAACCCTCTTCTGCCTCTGCCGCCTGTGAGGGGAACAAGTGAACGAGAGGGAGAGAGAGGAGAAACGACGGACATCAGGCTGTGAAGGGGTGGGGGGAGGGGCGCAACGAGGGACGCACAGCCGTGGGGACAGGCAGAAATATAGACTGACGTTACAACAGATAGAGAGAATGCGCAAAAGGCGGGCGAGAGACATGCAGAAACAATGAAGTTTCAGATATTGCTGGTTTTTGGAAGGGGTGACCCGGAAAATACAAGGAATTCGAATGCAAGTTCATTTTATGTGTGTGTTTGTGTTCATACACGTTTAATACTAATTGTAGTTTGAGGAGACCCTGAGAGGTACTGATTAAATGCACTTGCACACACATATGCAGCAGGACTAACCACTTTACAAATCTGGTTTGTCTGGTCTAGCAGGAGATGTCGAGGAAGAGCTGGAGACACTCCTAGATCACGTGTCCCAACTCATGGAAAGTTATTGGCTAGGAGTGTTTTTGTGATCAGCGGTGGCGTTGAGCTGCTGTTTTTTGGCCTCTAGTGGGAAGCAGAAATGGTACATGAATTTTCAGAACCCGTTTAACACTTTGATCATTTGGTTAATGCTTCTAAATCTCAGTGGCAGATCATAAAGCGTTTTGGTTTTATTAAGTGATTTCATACCTTGGTAGCTATTTACCTCACATTTTATTTCCCTCACACTCACAAACTACTATCATTCATTTCATTCATTTACAGAAGCTACTATCATTCATTTCCTGCAGCTCCATCTCTTTCTTTGATTTAAAAGGCATAAATATTCAAAATTGTCTGGTGCCCTGTTTTCTCATTCTTTAATCGCAGATTTTCAGTCTTTGAATCTCGAACTGAACAAGGGAGATATAAATTATTATTTTTCCCATTTGCAGGGACTTTTTGGTCTCTGAATAACAGCATGCTTTTGTTGTGTTAAATAAAAGAGAAATCCCTTTAGTTGGTACCATGAGTTCATAACAAAGAGGGTCTTTAATACACTGCCTTTTGAGTCCCAGAAACTAGATTGTGTTGGACTAAAGTGCTTTTTAAAATGTTAAATGCCCTTAATGTCTCTCTCAATGGTACATGATGTGTCTGGGATAGCATCTTGTTGGTTAATGTTAATATGGTGTATTTATTAACGTCGCAAGGGCTCGATCACCTGTTAATCGGTGTAGAGAAAGAATAGTTGCTCAGTCGGGATGCTCTTTGTCATGTTTGCTCTTGGTTTAACCATACAGGCCGTTTTTAATAATACCACCAAAG
>JAUZSZ010000101.1:19539393-19549999 GCA_034780575.1 Labeobarbus marequensis | reverse complement strand
TTAATTTTTATAATGACTATGTAACCTGCAAAAAAACTGCTAACATCTCAGATGTTGCTGGTGAGTCCTTTTGAAAGTAATCTTGGTGTCTGCTACCCTGCATAGCATTCCTTCATTGAGCACTTAATATGTGACTCCACTTCTCTATATGACATTCAGATCACTTTGACCACATCAAGAAAGTGGCTGGCTCTAGTATCATTGGATTTGGAGGAGATTATGACGGAGTGCCAAGGTAAGCATGTTGATTTGTGAAGAAATGCATTCCAATCAAATGATAACACTGCTGAAATTGTGGTACATTTCACATTTGTAAAGCATGTGTATTGTATACAATGAGAATTGCCTTTAATTAAGACAAGTAACATATTACCATTAATAAACAATGCTATGGTTTGAACAGGGTACCAGTTGGTCTAGAGGATGTATCAAAGTACCCAGACCTCGTGGCTGAACTTCTTAGGCGCAGCTGGTCAGAGGATGAGATCAGAGATGCTCTGGGACTAAACCTCCTGAGAGTGTTCAGAGAGGTGGAGGAAGTAAGATCAATGAACAAACAGTCATGCATACATTAGTTACAAACTCAGTCTAATAGCAAATCTACGTCCCTCTTTGCTCACTGAACCTTTTTCTAAAAATTCTAAAAAGTTACTTTTTTGTTTTAATAGGTAAGAGATCACCTGAATGGAACCAAACCAGATGATATACCCATCCCTCTTAAAGAAGTTCAAAATCCCTGCAGGACAGACTTTGGTTATCAAGATACATCCAGTTCAACATGCATGCAATCTTTCTATCCACTAGTCCTGGTTCTGACACTACTAAACAAGGTATTATAACAACCCCTCAGTGGACTGTCTAGTCCTGTAGTACTGTTTTGGGGTATGCAAAGGATCTTCGATAAAGATTGGCCTGTAGAGAAATTCTGTAAGAAAACATTTTAGAGAGTTTAGTTTAGAACAAGTGTTTTTAAGAAATTAGACATGCAATTATTTAAAAACAGCCACTTTTCTGTTCAGTGCCATACAAGTCAAACGTGTGAGCAGCTTTATTATTACTATTTTCCATATTTTAGAAAAATAACAAAAAGTAATCAAAACTGTGAAATAACACAAAATGAAGTATGTTCATAGTGCAACGACTGAAAATATCAGTATTTGTGCCCTGTTAGATTTGATCATTTTCTTTTGATTCATTAGATGTGAAAACCAGCAAATTATAGGCAGCTTTATTTACAGTAAATGATGATACTGACCACTCTGTAGGACTTGAACTGAAAAAAAGTACAAAGTAAACCATATATTGGCTGATATTCCTGAGACAGAACAATGAATGACAAAAAAGTGAATGACAGGTAGGACCAAGAATGAAAATGTTATCACGGAATAAATTTGACTTAAATGTAGGTGTGTTCCTCACTTAAATTTGTTGACTTGACTTCAAAAGACTGCACATCTGTGTATATGATCACAACAGTTGTGTTGACAACATCCAGAGTGTGGCAGTCTTGTGCTGACTGTAAAAATATTTCAATCCAAAAGCTCCACCTAGTGGACACACAATAGAATATTCTGATATATTAAAGACTCCTTTCAGAACATAACTCTCTGTATGATCTTCTTGATCAAGTTTCTTGAACAGTGGCAAAACTGAATATTATTTGTGTTGCTTGTTATTTTTGTTATCTAATTCAAATGCTTGGATACAATACACATGAATCAAAGACCTTTTGTTCAATCACCTGTTCAAAATGACAATTTAACATCAGAGTATTACTATTTCAAAATACAGCTCACGCATTACATCTGAATTGAGTGTTTATTCATTTCATTACAATGATCTAACTATCAATTGATACAGCTGCTCAAAATACTACATAACTGTTGCATTGCTCTTGAAGCAAAGTTTTTTTATGGAAAATGATGAACAATATTAAAAGTTTAGATTACAAAAGTGAAGCAACTGAGGACTGAGTATGTTCAGGTATGATCAGTTTCAAAATGCCTGTTGTTGGGAGAAAAAAAAAAAATCCCCCCAAAAATCCTGTCTTTTTAGAGGGTGATAGAGGTGGAAGCTGATGAAAACCATTCATATTTTTGGATGAGGCAGACTTTAACCTGGCCATGTCATGGAGGAGAGGTTGAGAGCCCAACTGAATGTGATTTTGAGGGGACCCCATAGCAAATTCAGTGCAATGAGCCCAGAATTCCTAGCGACGGCACTGAGAGCACTCATGGTTTCAGGCCCATCCACAGTTTATCACCTTGTA
This sequence comes from Labeobarbus marequensis, assembly GCA_034780575.1. Lineage (NCBI taxonomy): Eukaryota > Metazoa > Chordata > Actinopteri > Cypriniformes > Cyprinidae > Labeobarbus > Labeobarbus marequensis. The sequence continues at coordinate 19,547,730 of JAUZSZ010000101.1, read as the reverse complement.
TTTACCCCATACACCTCTTTCCTTACTGTAACCCGACTGAAGAGTTTTTCTCCACATGGATGTGGAAGATTCACAATAGACACCCTCACAAACAAGTCACTCTTCTCCAGGCCATAGATGATGTGTGCAATGACATCACAGGAGGAGACCAATGTCAGGTCAATATTTGCCATGCCAGAAGATGTTTAGCCAATGAAAACATCTGTTAGGATGAGAACCTGTGGCCAAATCCACAAGACAGGGTTGATAAAAACGTAGAAGGGCAGTGAAGAACACTCCAGCTAACATTTTACTGTATTTCTGTGTTTCTAATCTAATTTTTTCTCATCTAAAGTTTTTTTTCAACTGGTGTGAGTTATTTCATCAATAATTTTCAAATTATGTTTAATTATTCCAGTGTCTGTACTTTTCTCTCTAGTCTATTACAATGATATATGAATGTGTAGAACCATAATGAAAGCTGTGTCATGTGTTTTGGACAACTGCATTTAATGATGGTACTAAATCTTGTGTGTGGGTGATCTAAAGTAATGTTCCTATAATATTTCATAATAAATGAGTTTTTTGAACCAAAGCTTCTGCAAGTGCAAGGTTTCTTTAAAGATATGAACGCAATATGCAAAGTTTTGAACCTTGGACAGCCTGTGTTACAAATAATGACTGTTTTGACTTTTGTGTCTAGAGTTTTGAAAAATGACATCAAGGTTCTGAAATTGGTGACAAAATGATTGTAAAAAACTGTAAATGTACTCAAAGAGAGCACATTTAATAACACACTTACTGTATGTAACCTTAAAATGTGATGTGCTTTAAAGATCTTTTGTTGTGATTTAAAGTACACTTATGTTGATGTGTTTAATAACGTACCAAAGAACATGTAAAGTACTTGATTATAATTTAACTCTAGTGTTTTATTTAAAGATAACTGCAACTTCATCATTGCAAATGTCTAATTACAAATATATTTGACCATAAATGCTTGTCAGTACATTCAAAAGTACACATTTCAAAGACATTAGTAGCCTAATAGTGAAATTACATGTACCTATGTCCTACCTATTTGGTTAAAAAAAATTGCATGGTCAACTAATTGCATTTAATATAAATGAATTTGAATACATTTTCATTTCATTTCAATTAACATGCAATAAGGTGTCTGAGACGTTACATAGCTAGAACTATATATATTTTTTTAAGTATATGATGTTGCTGATGATACATATATTTTTTTTTTCTTGGCGTTTGCATCCCCGCGTCTCTGCATAGGACAAAATGTTTGGAAAATGGATTGATATAGGATGGAATCCAGGGATTCATTTTCACTCACTCAGACACGTGACTGTTTTGGTAACTTTATCACACTTGTAGTCATATGTGTTTGTGTAGGGATTGTCAAAAACTGATGAGCAGGACTGGAGGGTCTTTGCTGTACCATAGCAGGCGTCATGAGTAAAACAACACCTACCAGGTCATTAGAGAAAGAACATTAATAATACAAAATTATATAGCATAAACCTTGTGTGATAAACACTAACGCATTCTCACTAAATATAAAATATAAATAAACTAACTGGTCAAGCTGGTCAACAGGCATCCCTGTACCACCTAAACCACAAAAGCAGCCATAGTCTGCAAAGTTCAGCAGTGGTGTACTGTCCGGTATTGTGCATTTAATCATGTCCTCGAACTGCAGCAAATTTTTAATGCTGTTCAGATGTGCTACAGAGAAGATATTTTACAGTTAAAGTCAAGTGCTAAATGTGGTTTTGAATCAGTTTGAGTAATAAAACAAATCTACTGACAGGAACAAACAGCTAGCATTTTGTTGCATTATCCACATTACCATTCAAAAGTTTGGGGTCTGTAAGGCTTAATACGTTTTTTTGCAATGATGCATTACATTGATCAAACATGACAATTTTGTTTAAATCAGTTCACATAAAATTAGGAAAAGTTGTAATGTATCAATATGTCATTGTTAAGTATCTCTGAGCTAATAGTATGGTTAACAATACTTACATGTTGGTAGGGTCACAGTAAGGATCAAGAGTGTGAGACGGACAGCCATACCTCTGTGAGAAGCAAATAACTTCATATTGTATATATTGCAATAAATCTATTCATTTTACTGTTGTTTTCTCACACATTAGAAAAAAATAAAGATTTCTTTTGCAGCAGCCTTTTGCCTCCTGCCTGAGATCCTGCAGCTTAACTAGCGCTAATCATGTTAAAAAAAGGCCATGGGAATCAGTTTAGAGAATGTGCATATTGCTTTTGGGGGAAAAAAAGTCTCTAATTTTTTTAAAACTTGAAAATGAAAACATACCAGCCAACTCTTTTTACAAGCTGTCTTGTGCTCGTGAAACATTGTTCTAAACTTCACACCCCTTACAACTTTTTACCTCTAACTATAGGCACAATTCTTGTGTCACAGTTTTATTCCTCACTTGTCACCCTGTCTTCTGAATAAATAAAGGCATGTTGGAGAACTGAGGCTGGTTGGGTATGACGGCCTATGGCTTCTCGTGTCAACTGAAACACACCTTCCTCTTGATGCACTAAAACACTATGACAACAATTCTTATGACACAAACTACCTAAGATATATGATGCAAAACACATTTTAAGATCCCAGTAGCATGAATATTTAACCTGCTTTAAAGCCATACTTAACGCCGCTGTTACATTTACTAAGCATTTTATCTACTTAAAAACACTATATTTATCTGTTATATAATCAAAATGCAGCCATATTGAAAGCAGGGTAAGATAAATTATCAACTTAATTTTATTATAAATGACTAAAATATGTTGGATAATTATAGTTTATGATCTTACAGTAGACAGTGCATTACTCTCAATAACAGCACAGATGGAAAAGATGTATTTCTGACTATATTATGTGACACCTTTGCATGCTACCCTTGAATCATCACTGTAATGTCAAACTCAATATAATAATGACTATTTCACTGTCTTACCTCCAATATCCAAAGGCTTCCTCTCCGGTTAAACGATTTAAGCAATAAATGCTGTAGTTTTCCAATGTAGTAGTTCTACTATAGCGAGCTACAGCGCTACGCCAATCACTATGACTATGACAAATCACTGTCTCTTCAATTCTCTATTAACTATCTTGTCTTCCTTTTGTAGACAGGATTTTTTTTCTTCTTATTTATACATGTGAGCTTGTTATTTAAGTCAACCAGTCTGTCGACTAGGTTGGTGCATTACATACTTTGCATTCTTCATTAAACCTGTCATATACCTTTATGAGAGAAAAAGACTTTAACTGAACTTCATATCTCAAAGTAAGAGAGATTAAAGCAAGCCGCTAGTAAATTTATCAACTGATTTTACCAAGTCCTTTCAGTAGCAGGTGGCATTTTCCTTTCTCTGCCCATATGCTCCACTTTTGATATAAAAACCAAGGATACACTGAAACTCTTATCCGCTGTTAAGTTGAATTTAAATGCATTTATATTGAATATAAATATATTGCTTTTCTTTTTTTTTTAATTGACAGACCTATTGGAATTTTTACCATGATGGCAAAGTATCCAACTGAGATCAAATAAGAATCTTCTATGTCGTGATGGATATTGTGTAATCAGTTTTTTTTTTTATTTTGGTGAAACTCTTGAAAATCTTTTCGGATGGATTCCAAATTACGAAACAGTTCCACACTAACTTTGAAAAGCTTGTTTTCAAGGCTCATGCCAGGCTGGTGTGTTGCAGATCAGAGACTTCTTGCAAACTAAAAACACCACAAATATTTAATTCAGTTTAGCAGGACTTTCAACACTGTCACCTGGTAACATCGCAACAAAAACACACACGACTCTCTCAGCCAACCCTTATATTTTAGCACTGACCAAAGCTGTTGCCATGATAACTGTGTAGGAATTTCGATAATATAAACTTGCTTACAGAAACCATCTTTATCTGCAAGAGAACCTTCAATTACCTCTGTGCAAAATGTGACAAAGAAAACCTCACATTAAGAAAAACAATGCATCATAACCCATATAGTTCTCATACTAAAGCAAGAGAACAGAACAGCTTATCCAACAAAATACACATTCAGCTTTCAGTGTGTGATTGTTTCTTATAATAGAATGACATGGAAATAATGTGTTAGTGTGCATTTTTATTAGCACAATGGTCCATTCAAGTTATTTTATGGTTCATCATTTTATTTGCAGATATTTCTAAATCCAGATCAACATGATGGCAATGTTCACATGAAATGCCAATAGTCTTTTAGTGACATCCCTAAAATCAAGATCTCTAAGAAAAGACGACAACAGACATCATTGCTGTCCTTCGAACGATCTAGGAGTATTTTGAAATTCATACACTGAAAAGCCACATACAAAAATGTCTGCAAGCCTGATACAAACTGATATTTTTGCATTTGGCAAATTAATTACATTATTTGTGAAAACATTGTAGATACTGGTTTATGGATCGGATACTGACATTCAGAAACACAAATATAAACTCACAGAGACGCATGCGTTTGGTGATGTTTGATAGGTATGGTCCCTTTCTTTGATGAATAACATTGAGCAGTATAAAGCAGAAACCAGAGAGAAGAGTGTTGATGGATTGAGATCATATAGGCTTGTACAGCAGTGTGGTCACATACTTCTTTTTGTAGCGGTGTGTCGCACTAAGGACCATCACACCATCCTGTGTGAGGAGAGCAAACAGATGCACATCAGTGATATCAACGGAAATTGCCGGTCAACTCTACCATATGCAAAATAAAAATGATTAAAGGATAGTTCACCCGAAAATAATAACTCATTTACTTACTCATGTCTGTTAAAGTAATGATACTTTTATTGTGCTTTTGTCATTTTTGGAGTTCGTCAGCCTTTCATTGTCTGAAAAGCAGCAGCACTGTCATTCTGTTAAACATCTACTTTTGTGTTGCACTTAAGAAAATAAAAAGTAATCTAAGGTTATTAAATAACAAAAGATTAATTTTTGGGTGAACTACCACTGAGGGTGTGGACATTATTAGAGAATTTCTTCTATAAGTGTCTTTCTAAAGTGTGTGTAGTTTGCTGCCAGACCTTGATGGAAAGGGCGTACAGGTGGTTGAGCATCACATGGTTTGGTTCAGGCAGCAGGGTTGGGTCACACTGTTAAAATGGGAACAAGTTAAGAAAGTCTCTGCTTTCTAAAATTGCCCATACTCAGCAATTTCCAACCACAAGCTCTTTATCTTTTCTTATCTCTTCAAGCCCAAAAAGGAAACGCTTCAACTACCAAGCTGTATTTACAAAGAATCAACCTCCTCTCAAATCATTTGCTTGGTTTCCATCAGATTTTATGTTCTGAAGAAAACCTAAATGAAAAAGCTTTAATATGCATTTGTGTTTAGGAATGGAAACAGTTTAATGTTCCAGAAAGCTAGCTAGCTATATTATAATAAATAACCAAAACAACAAAAATATATATCATTGTTCATTTTTTATTTATTTTGAACACAATTACAATATTTAATATTATGAATTCACTTTTTATAGTTTAAAAAGACAAAAACTTCCATTTTAGTTCAAGTTTTAATAAAAAGGCCATGTGCTTTTGCCATCTGATTTTGTGCTTAAGAAAAACCTACATTTATTTGCTCAAAAATACAGAAAAAAAGTTATATTTTGAAACCAACCACATTTATATTATATAATATAATAATGGTTTTCTATTAAAACATGCTTTACTTTTTTTAAAAAAAAATTCAAAAAAGCAATATGGTGAAATATTACTGAAATTTCAAATAAATCTTTTCTATTTTAATATATTTTAAAATAAAATGTATTCTTGTGATGCAAGCTGAATTTTCATCAGCCATTACTCCAGTCTTCAGTGTCACATGATCCTTCAGAAATCTTTGTAATATGCTGATTTATTATCAAGGTTGGAAACAGTAGTGCTGCTTTATTTATGTATTTATTTTGTATTTTTTGGAACCTGTGATACTTTTTTGGGGGGCAGTCATGGCCTAATGGATAGAGAGTTGGACTTGTAACCCAAAGGTTGCAGGTTCGAGTTTCAGGTCCGGCAGGGATTGTAGGTGGGGTGAGTGAATGTCCAGTGCTCTCTCCACCATCAATACCACGACTGAGGTGAGACCCTTGAGCAAGGCACCGAACCCCCAACTGCTCCCCGGGCGCCGCAGCACTGGCTGCCCACTGCTCCGAGTGTGTGTTCACGGTGTGTGTGTGTGTTCACTGCTGTGTGTGTGCGCACTTGGATGGGTTAAATGCAGAGCACAAATTCTGAGTATGGGTCATCATACTTGGCCACAAATCACCTCCTTTCCTTTCTTCCTTTCCTTAAAAATGCAAACAAGTTTCAATAGAAATTACATTAAAGTATATTTTAGTTTATAATTAATGCTTGTCACAACATTCCACAGTAAACTTAAACCATAGTGTATTGCATAGACAATAACTGACAGTTAAGACAATAAAGATGCACTTAAGTCCTAGTTCAAAACGTTCAGGTAATTGCATTTAATATACATTTATTAAACTATAATACATTTTTGGTTACACCTTATTTTAAGGTGTCCTCGTTACACTGCAATTATACATTTAAGTACTGAGTGATATTAATTAACTGCATGTACTTACTATATGGTTAGGGTTGGGATGAGGGTTTGATTTAGGGTTAGTTGCATGCAGTTATGCATAATCAATAGTTCTTATAATAGTAAGTAGATGTAACGTGTGTAACGAGGACACTGTAAAATAAAGTGTTACCACATTGTCTTTTAATTGCAATTGACGTACAGTTAAGTGTCCAAAATCACCCAGTCAGTTTGCACTTCAGTATTTTCTTTTAAAATATATTTCCTTAAGTACTTTTTAAAAGTATGCAAAGGTAAACTTCTTTTTCCCAAGGGTTGCAGTGCATGCTGGATTATCTTCGCATGTCTTTCTCACTGACAATGATGTACAGTTTGTATAGTATGTAAGAGAAATGTAGCACCTCCCCTTAGCTCTGCTCAGTCCATTTTTAAATGTTAAAGAGTCACCAGACAAATTGATTAGCATAGCAATTTCCTGTCAGGTTAGGACATCAGAATTAATCAGGCTCCCTCATACCATACAAACCTAAATATGACTGGGAGGTTTCACCATGATAAACTCTTAAATTTCTCCCCCTCTCCCCACCTCTCAGTGAAGGGACATTAGCGAGGCAGTTAATCAAAATCACATTAGCATATAGTACAGGCACACTTAGATTATAGTAGCCCAGCCCCACAGGAGCAACGTGGACAGAATGCTGAAGGAGATCTCAGCGTTTCTGCTAATGGGATCAGGGCGTTTGGGTTTTACATGGATTCAGGTCAAAACTAAGCTGATCATTATACCCACATAGGCCCACACACATATCTGCATCAGGTTGTTAAAGTGCATTTTTGTAGCATAAATCAGAATTATGTTTCCTTGTTCAGTGGCAAATGTGTCAATAAAATGGTGACAAAGTGGATCAATGGAGTGAGATGGTTAAGACCATCCTGATTCCCCACAGATCAGTTATTCAGGCTTTGTGTGTGGCTCTGTCAATTGACAGGTTTCATTGACCTCTGTTTATCTCTGAGAGTGCTGTGACAACTAGGACTGTCAATATTAGCATGCTAGCACATGTGATTTCTTTACATTTCTTTAACACTGTTTAGTTAAAGGGATAGTTCACCGAAAAATAAAGAATTCTGTCATTATTTCATTCCAAACCCATAAAACGCCATCTTTGAAATGCGAATTAAGATTTTTTTTTAATAAAGCACATAAAACAAATCCATCTGAATCGAGCGGTTTTATTTGTCTTGTGAAGAGATGCGATCACTATATATGATGAACAGATTTAATTTAAGATTCTACTCACAAATAAACAGACATGTAGCTCATTTAGAAATGGAAAGAAATACTAAAATATGTATATCACGCTCGCATTTTTAACGTTCCATGTTTATGTATGTGCAATATTTGGGACGATCATATTTTAGGTAAATAAAAGAAAAATCAAATGTTGTTTAGATAAAAGCCTAAATTAAATCTGTTCATCGTATTAAGCGATTATATCTCTTCACATGACTTGGATTGAACAGCTTGGTTCATATGGATTCATTTTACAACCCCTTTATGGTCTTTTTTGGATCTTTTAAGTTTTGGTTACCTGTACTTTCGGTGGAGTGAAAAGCTTCTCACGTTAACCTAATAATTGCACAAAGGCCTAGTAATTGTATCTATTTTTTAAGGAAGTTAACTATGCAGAGTTGTGATATTAATTGTAATGAGCAAAGGATGTTTACAATGG
>JAUZSZ010000101.1:19350597-19362113 GCA_034780575.1 Labeobarbus marequensis | reverse complement strand
AACTTCCCTTCTTTAAAGATAGGAAAAAAAAAACACACATTCAGAGGAAACAGAAGCTTTTCTTTGCACAGCTAGAGCAGCACGAGCAAGTTTCTGACCAGCTTTGAAGGGCTTTTACATCTGCTGAGATGACAAAAAACCTTGGCAAGCTGCTGCAATTTGAATCCTAACGTATGCAGAAATTTTATCATAAGGAGCTGACAAGCTTTCAGCAAAGACAATCTCTACAGTCTTAGCTGATGGCAGAAGTAAATATAAATGTCTGTTAAACTGGCACGCAACAGGAGCTTCAAAAACACAACTGCGGTTACAAAGCCTGGAACAAAAGACAGGACCAAACCTGGAAACTTTGATACAACCGCTATGTACTTTTGCAATCAGGTATCAAGTGAGGTTTTGCACCACAATACTCCAAAACAGAAAAAAGGCAAAAGCAGTGTTAAATACTGGAAAGAGACAGTCAATCACTCAATTTAAAAGCAGTGTTAAATACCGGAAAGAGACAGTCAATCACTCAATTTAAAAGCAGTGTTAAATACTGGAAAGAGACAGTCAATCACTCAATTTAAAAGCAGTGTTAAATACCGGAAAGGCGATTTCACACAGTTTCTGGATCCAGTCCTCTAGTTCAGCTGTCTCAACGGCGAAAATAAATGTCTTTTCAGTTGTCTCCACCAAAAAAGGTCCACAATCCCGTGGACAGCCTTCAACATCAGCCTCCGAAACACGAATGCAGTCATTCATTTTTATCACCTGTAATAAAAAAACAACATAAAACTCAAAAATTTAGATTTTAAAAAATGTAAACCTTTAAAAAAGTGATTTTTTTTTTTTCATTTGCTTTGAAATGTTTGCCAACAAGTGGAACAACACATCAGCGTTTAAATATTCTCCAAGATGTCCAGATTTGCAAATTGTGTGGGTAGTATGATACATGAACGTTTTTTTTTTTCTTTCCAGATATAATCATTCTCCATGTGCATTAATTTCAGGAGATAGCTTTTTTGTCAAAATCCTACTTTTGTAAGGAAGAGGGGCTTTTTGTTTGTCATATTTCATAGCAGAAATGGGAACAGATTTAATGGCACTTCCTGCAAATTATTTGTACATGTCCGCCCACATATAAACCATGTGCATGACCCCCCACCGAGTTTGATTGTTCATGTACCGGGGCACATGAAGGATCTACATCACTCTCCTCAGATACGCCACATCTTATTTGTTATGTTCACAGTACATGGAAAATCTGAGCTCCACGGTTTGTTGCTCACCTTTTTGTTTTCCTGTTTGCGGTTGGCTTTCTCCAGCGTGTTTCCAGCTCCATCTTTAAACTCAAAAAACTCAAGGCGAGAGATGGAGCAGGAGCTCTCTCGGTACAGCACGGACCAGACCTTACGCCATTTCTGAAACAGAGAGAAGATCGATGGCTGAAAGTGATGTAAACTATCACACTTTTTTATTTGCGTTGTCCTCTAGGCATGCACAAAAATGAGATATAAAAATAATGGACCTTATTATATTTTAGGATGTCTAATATAAAACAACATTAGAATAAAGCACCTAACATCTGTAAAACATACTAGAGCCATAAAATATCATCTTCAGACAAAACCTGACTCATATATCGATGGGTAAGATGAATCACTGGGTTGTCTGATTTACATTTCAAACTGTTTTCCCCCAAAAAAAACATATTACTCATGCACAATCCTGTTTTAAAATCTCATTTCGATGCACAATATTCATATGATCATGTTTATTTTTAACATTTTTAACATGTGGCATGCAAAAACAGTTTCTTAAACTTACTCACATGCATCTATAAATCACATATGATGATCCCTTCAGGTTATTTGACAAAAAGCTAGACTAAAGGGGTGAGACATCTTACCCACCGACAAACTTTACCCCACTCTTCCCTATAGTAAAACAAAGTTTTCATAATGTCAGCGATATTACCAACACTTTTGCACTTGTCTTTGACCTTAAAATGGGAAGTGGTTAATGTAAAAATAGCCAGAGTACATCTTCCCATAATGATTTTTAAACTAAAAGTCACTAAACAGTCCAATGGGAAAATGTGTACACGTCAATAAGAAACACACATAAAATGCCAATTAAGATAATGAGAATTTATTCTACTGGCTCAAGTGCCTAAGGATGGTTGGATCATGAGAGCATCAATTGATAGCATTTAAAGTGTGAGATTCCTCAGTCAGGAAATACCCGTAATAAGACGAAGAGTTTAAAGTTTTTTATCTCAGTGGTACGGACAATACCTGCCATTTCAGAGAAATTCATGGCCTCAAACAGCATATAATCTATTACAGGTGTAACACACTCCTTTTGGTTTTCTAAAGAGACAGCCCCGATCCTATTGCTAACATTAGCTCACTTTAATGGACTCCAGCAGCCCATAAGTCCTCTAATTTATGCCAACAGGCTATTCCTCTGCTTCAGTCCCATATGGCAGAACCAACAATATTATCAGTGGCATCAATCAAAATGAAGTGAAAATGGTTTTAAATGAGAATATGGACAAGTTAAAGTGGATCACGTTCACAGTTCAGGAAGTTGTTCATGACACTGCCAATGAGCTTAATATGATTCATGAATTTCTCTCTTATTGTAATAGCTCAATAGATATGGAGTATTTGGCGACAAACATGTGGTTCAAATTAGGAAAAATGAAGGCTGCTAATTGAAATTCATATGCCCAGCAAGCTGCACACAAATTTATAATGCAGAAGTCTTTTTTTCCCAATTATATGCATCTTTTTCATTCACTTGTGAGTTCAAATATCATTTCTGTCAGACTAACATGCATAAAACATACTTTTACATCCTTATAAAAACATGAACCTTCAATGGCTGATCCCCAGACCTCTATCGGTATTTTATACTTTAATGCAAGCGGGTAAAACTAATTCAGCTAATTAATTTCCCCACACTGTAAAAATGTCGTAATTTAATGGCAAAAAACTGTAAAAATGCTACGCTAAAAAACAGTTAATTAGTTAACGATAAGTAATTGCATTATGATTTTAATGTTAACATGATGGTGTTTTATAATTGTGTGCATCACACTGTTAAAATACTTCATCTTGTGGGAATGATCATTGTTATGAGCTGTGATTCTACTGTACATGTGGCTTTTTTCATGACCACCTGCTTTTTTTTTTTGGTGGTTGCCAGTGTATTATGAAGGCTCAACATTTTTAATACTTCAGTTGGCTGTTTAACATTATATCAGTTAATGAAATAATCTTTTCTTTTTCTATTTTTTACTGTAAATTACTGCAAGCCTAAAATGACGCTTGCAGTATTTTTTTTCCGGTAAAGTTGTCAGGTTTTTTTATGGTAAAGTTCAGTTTGTTTTTTTACAGTGCACATTAAAGAGAAGTGAAACATGCTTGGAGTACTGTTCAACATCATGGGTACATTAGTGATTCCTTTCCATTAGGCCTTAATGTTTGAACTGATACCAAACAAACAAATTTGCAAATTTATTAACTGTCAAATTAAACAAAATAAAATAAAATTATGTGATCTATCTGTCTGAAATATGAACAGCTGCTCTGCAATATTACAGACAAACGCACTCAAAATTATAGGTGCTATACAGAAACTAAAGAAGGGCCAACTGTCCGGTAGTATTTTGCAACAGAACATTTTGCAATTATAGACAACATTCATCAAACGTGTTTTTACAGTATTCATGGATTTCACTATTTTGCGTTAATTTGTGTGATGGAGCAGCTACAACCTACGGTCAGGCCAAATGAGTCTTTTTAGTACAGCCTTCATTTTGTTCTATGACAGTAGTTACAGACCATTGCCGTAAAAGAACACGATTGTTCTTTGATATAAGCCCCCTGGTGAGTAAAGCACATTCTATCTTACCTTCCCAAACCGCTGCTGTTGTAAATACAGCATCCCCTTCTTTCTAATATCCTCCTCCATTTCTCTCGGTCTTGTCTCCGACCCAGCTCCTTAAGACTGTCTCATCTAATGTATCATACTTCTTCTGCTAAACCTGCTTATGACGCAAACAGCATCTCCAAGTTCCGCCATATCTACTTCCTGTATAGCCCAAAAGAGTTTACACTTCTTTGCAGAGCTGTGCAAGAGCCTCTGTAAGAGCCAAAGCCACAATTATTACTCAAGACCGTGAGTTTCCTCATGTTATTTTACACCCAAATGAGAGGAAACAGCATTGTATTTTAAATTTAAAAACTTCACAAACTGTTTAAACCCAGGAAATTAGGCAAATGATATTAATTGTACATTTTTTTGCATCATTACATGAGGTCTGAGCGTTTCCATATTATTGTCTCATATTATTTTGTTGAGAATTTAAGCAGTAAATTGTTAATCATTTTTAAGATATTAAACAAGAAGATAATTTAAGTAACGTCACTGATTTATATTTGTCACATAAGATCTATTTTAAGATCTGAGGTCTTTTTTTTCAGGGTCTGTGGTCAACTGCAAACTTCCTGCTCTATGGTGTGTCAAGTTTCCATCACACGCACAGACACACACACAAACCAACTTACCAACCAAACAAGGAGGGGTGCTTTACTGGCCATTGCCAGCATCTCTCTAAAGCTGTTTCAGGATAGAAAAAAGCTATTAATTAATCATTGTCTACACAAGTTAAGCATTGTCTTGCATATTAAATGATTTAATGAACACAATACCAGTAATAGTCTTACTGTGCAGCTACATAATGTTTGCCATGTGTATATCTATTGAAATGGACGTGCGCCAGAGGACAATGCTCTCCTCTGATGAGTTTCTGTAAAGCTGCTTCAAAGCAATATAAGAAAAAAAAATTATATGCGTTTGTAGTATACAATTTGTAAAGGCCTGTGATACAAAATATATTTAAATAAATTTGTTTAATCATCATGTAATAATGACCCAATGCCAGTTCTATATTAGGCCTCAGCCTTTTGGATTGCAGCATTAATGCAACACAGCTGTCAGACCTACAAACAAACAAACCTCTTTTTCCAAAGGAAGTCTGCATTTAGTTGACCAGAATCAAACAAAATGCTGTCTCAAGAAAATGAGCTGCATGCCTGTGCCAAAATTTTCCTCCTCCGTGATACAATGTTGTGGGTGTTTTCCAGGGCGTTGCTATAGTGTTTTTATGAAGTGTGTTTTTTTTTTGTTTTGTTTTGTTTTTTTTTTTAAAAACATTACTATATAGCTATTAGGTTTTTCTGGTGGATGCTTACTGGTCCAAATGAAATTATCCCATCCTAAGTCTCTATAATATTCATGTCTCTTCGTTAATTCAAGTTTAACTCGCTTATCATTCAGTGGCAAAAATAAGCCATTTCACTCTAAAATAACAGCTCACCACGCTCCATAACCTGAGGTGTCATTTTTTGCCTGTTTTATAAACAGTGCGGAAAGAAAGTTTAATGCTTAAGGGTTCGTTTAAACCTCAAATCAAAACCTCAAATCAAAAAAAAAGACTACATGCTTCTAAGCACTATCTTCTCACTGCCCTCTAGGGCCTCAAAGCAGTACTGCACGTGATCTGTCATCACACCGCACATACTTCATGAAAAATCGTTCTCTGTGACACAAAAAATATGTTTCACAGCGTATATCATCACACATTTCTGTAAAGTCTCATTTAACTAAGGACAATGAGAGGATTAAATTGTAAAAGAGTACAATTAAAATAATAAACAACTGGCAAACAAGGCAGAAAAATAGAGAAAGAAAGAAAGGGAGACTTTTATGACATTTGTTACCCCTTTGACATTTGTTGTTGTTTTGCAACTTTCTGTTAGCACTTCAGCTTATATTGCATCTAATGGAACACTTAACCTCTAATGACTGCAGAAACTGTCAGCGTTGTATTTTTGCCTCATGAGTTCATCTGACTTCTTATTTGTAGTTTTACTGTTGCACATTTGTCTGTTATTCTTCCTCAGTCATGAACATGAACTATTCCTGTTGTCTTCCACGCTCACTTTATTGATTACAATAAATCCACTCAGAAGACTGATGATCTTTCACATAGCACATGGATCTCATTTTCCACAAAACTGGAAGGAAAACAAAAGCATGGAAGTGACTTTAAGAGTCTGGAGCTGCTTTTCTTTATTTAAATCAGACAGAGGCAGCCCTTTTGGGGAGCAGAGAGGCCTTTTTAGTATTAGCCATTCAATGAATGCTTCAGGGGGATTTGAGTGTCTGTGGTGACTGTGCTTGATGGAGACCAAAAAGAGAAAAATGAACCATAATCATTTTGTTATTTTTGTTCTTCGCCTCGGAAACTATGCTTTCCCAACCAGCAATAACTAAATCTGGTAAGCTATATGAATTCATCTGCATGTCTTTTTGGTTGTCTGCTGCATTTCCTAAAGCTATTTGTTTGATTTTCAAGCCTTTTATTCGGCCTCCATCTCTGTGCCAGTAATGTCTTTTCATGACACAGGATATTAGTGGATTCTTGGGCAGAGAAGGGAAGCCCCTCACTGCTAGCTCTGGAAGTTCACACGATCCCTTGAATATTTCTGCAGTTTTCCATAGAATTTGGGGGAAAGAAAAATAACTGGTGGCAATGAAACAGAAACCAACAACTCTCTCAAACTACTGGAAACTATAGATTTTTGTCTTGGGAACTGTAATTCTGACAAAAATCACAAAGCATCAGAACATAAAAACTTAAAGGAATAGTGCACCCAAAATTGAACATTTGTTAAAAATGTACTTGTCCTCAGGCCATTGAAGATGTAGATCAGTTTGTTTCTTCGTCATAACAGATTTAGAGAACGTAAATATTACATCACTTGCTCATCAATTAATCATGTGCAGTGAATGGGTGCCGTCAGAATGAGAGTCCAAACAGCTGATAAAAACATCACAATAATCCACAGCAATCCACTCAATAGCTTCACATCTTGTGAAGTGAAAATCTGTGTGTTTGTAATCAAATCCATCATTAAGGCATTTGAATTTTAAAATTAAATCTTGGATGGCCTGATAGTGAGTAAACAAGAGGGTGAGTGACAAGGGGGCCCATGGAGATCCTCTATGATATATCCTACCCATAAAGTCAAAAACTTTAGCATGTCTAGTGGTGTTTTGAGTTTTCAGAGTGTCTGGTTGTTTAAGGCAAGAGGAAACAGCTCTTTCCCAGGGTCTGAAGTGATTTAGACCTTACTTCAGACTAATTGCTTTAACAGTTGACTGCTGGGTGGAAGTCATGCAAATGGACTCTTAAACCACATGTTGTTACATTGGGGTTTATTACGCGCACTGTTTTTGGTGTATACCTCTACATTAGTATTTTTACAGTAGAACTACTGTACAGTACATGTGCAAAATACCATCTTTTACACATTTTAAATAATGTAGCATCAAAAATGTTACCTAAAGCTTCATGCAGAGCTGTTATCATAATTATTCTGAGTTAAAAGCACCAGAGAACATCATGAGAGGGCAGAAGAGAGAATGGCTTTAAAAAACTGCTATCCACTACCGTTCTGTTAAATACAGGTCTCTGCTCCACTAAAAGGTGAAATTAGAGGGTTAAGAGATGTTTACTGTATATCAATAAGTAGCCTGATGGTGTTTGTTGTATTTTCATCAAAAGAAGTCCTAGCTGTATGCACATGTACCAAAGAATAGGATCCCTGTTGTTTGTGTCCTTAGACAGGAGATCATAAAGATATATTAAAGCCAGCTGTGTGCTCTGCCTCACACAGATCTGACACAAACACACACACACACACACACACACACACACACACACAAAGGAAAGGCTGGTAAAAGAGGGATGCCACATGTGGAAACATATATAAACTCAGCAGCTGATACACACTCTGCTGTGAGTAGAAACGGGTGGATTGTGAAGAACCAAGTTTGCACAAAAGTCAAGCACAGACACCAGCAAGTTCTCAAACAACAGTACCCTTTCAGAAAAGATAATGCTGTCAATCTATGCATTTTAGTGGTGGGAATTTTTCAGTTGCTATGCCAGTAAGTGAATGTCTTGAACTGACCCATTCAGAAATAAAAATTGCATACTCTACTAAAATAACTCTAATAAAATTGCATACTCTCTTTCTTTTGAACAAGTAATCACTTTGCAACTGTTAAAAAATTCTATATAGTATGATTGTGTGTAGTATGAATGTCATCTACATTTATCATGTTTTCGTTGTCATGTGACCTACCAGCATCAGTTGTATCACTTCACTGCCATTCAAAAATCCTCTCCCGTAGCCTCATAGGATAGAAAAGTGTGAAGGAATACTATGAATTCCAACATACTACACTTTTCACAAACTGTTTGTCACCTACTACATATATAGCACCCTGTGACTTTATGAATTAGTCATTGAATCATTCATTCAGCAGATATGTTCATAAAAAAAAAACAGATTTATTCAGGAAAGCCAATGTTGCTCTTCGATGCACAACAATAATTCCTCTGTGGCTTTGTTTTCGAACTATTTTCATTGAAGGAGCAAAAACAGGCAATGTTACTAGTATTGTTGTGCACTAATGTATAAGTTACTCAATTTTAATTCTTTATTGAGATGTTGTATAAATGTTACACTTTTTATAAATATATACAATTACAGCTTCTGCGATTAACTATTTGTGAAAGGGACAATTATAGCATTCCATTTCAGTATATTCAAAATGTTATATTTGTAACACGTAAAAAAATAAGGTTTAGATCCAAAGTGAAAAGTGTTGTCGCACAAAAAAGTATTTTAATATAAAATTCTACTGAGCAAAATTGCAATTATAATTAAAAACTGCAATTATAATATGAAATTATCAAAAAAAAAATAGATGTATTTTTATGATTGTGCAGCTCACATTCAAATTTCACAGTTCTTCATGTTTTGTTATTCAGATTGTCACTCTGAAGAAGAGCACTGGTAAAACAAAAGAGACATTCAGCTCCAGTAGCTACTCTCTGTACTGAATTTCAGAGCTTCTAGCAGCTTCCAAGCTACTCCACTCTCTCATTGTGTGTTTTTCATCCATTTTAGAGGCCTGTGCCATTGGGAATTTATTTAAGCTTCTTCCTCGACGTCTCCATGTTTGATTATCCAGATGTAGAAAAAGCTCTGGAGGGTGATGTTTTTTTTACAGGCTTACTATTTTTTTTTTTTTACAATTGTTGCTTGAGTGTCGTCTAGCCATGTCTCAAATTTATTGGCTAAAAGTAAAAAGACATTGTTTTTCTTCTTGAGGGTGTTGGGATCTGAATTTTAGTAATAATCCCTGTCATAGTCCTGTAATTGATCATAGCTCATCATTTCATTCAAGTTTTGTTCCAAATAGGTAGACATCTCATCTGGGTAAAAAAAGACAGAAAAAAAAGGTTATACTCTACATAAAGCTAATGGAACAGGAAATGTTACTGTAGGCCATTAGCTCAGGGTATAACTTTTACCTGGTGGCAGGACTCCTAAAATTGCCGTGGCTGAGACATGGCCAAGCTCATTTCGAGCGACGCACCTGTATGTGCCAGAATCCATCTGACTGGCCTCTTCAATCTGCAGCCAACTGGAAAGTTCATATTTCTGTGGGCCACCTCGTGACTACAGGAAATACGGAAAAATGGAAAGGCTGAGGTGGACCCCGACACACTTTTTCCTATCTACTAAACAACAAGATTCATATATAACTTTTGTAGGTCTTGACAAGCTCATTAATGGATTTAACCAGGAACGCCCTGCATGTCCCAAATCTTGAAGCCATGAACACCTGCAGGAAATCATTAGATATGAATATTCCCATTAAATCTGCTGACGTTAACATTTTCTGCACTTACTTTGTGGAAAAATACAAGGTATCTTTAGTCAAAATAGGCAAAAATTAAAATTGACTCACTCTCAGGCCATCCAAGATGTAGATGAGTTTGTTTCTTCATCACAATGGATTTGGAAAAAATGGCATTATATCACTCAACAATGGATCCCTGCAGTGAATGGGTGCCGTCCAAATGAGTCCAAACAGCTAATAAAAACATCACAATAATGCAGAAGTAATCCACACGACTTAACATTTTATAAGCTGCATGTTTGTAACAAAAAATATTCATCGAGACATTTTTAATTTCAAATTATTGCTTGCAGCTAAATATAAGTCCTCTATCCATAATATTGCTTTCTCCTGTGAAAAACTCATCTTGTCTAAATCAGGAAAGAAATATGAAAAACAAATAAAATCCAACAAACAAAGCCAAAACAGTTCTAAACAAATATGTCAGTGAATTTTGATGTGGGAGGACAACAGAGAAAGTGTTATTATGGATTATAAACTTGTATTTTGACCAAGCAACAATTAAATGCCTTAAGGTTTTGTTTCGTACATACACGCAACTGTTTGCTTTACAACACATTAATTGATGGACTGGAGTCATGTGGATTATTTGTTGATTACTGTGATGTTTTTATCAGCTGTTTGGACTCTCATTCTGACGGCACCCATTCACTGCAAAGGATCCATTGATGTGCAAGTGATGTGATGCTAAATTTCTCCAAATCTGTTCTGTTGAAAAAACAAACTCATCTACATCCGTGAAGCCCTAATCATGGTTATATATCACTTTACAGAGTTTCTGTTTGGAAGTACTTTACCTGAACAGATATGTGGGGATCATCACCAGGTAAAATGACCTCTTTTCCATCTTTCCTCCATTCCACTAGTGCCATGGGAAATGCAAACACTTCACAGAGAAATGCTATACTGCTGCCCGTTACATTTACCAGATTATGCGGCGGCACCTTGATGATGGGGACTTACCAGAAATAGAGAGAGAGGGAAAAAAGTCATATCAGGGATCACATTCAGACACCACTTCCTATGTCAGCCCAATTTAAAGAGCTGTTTAAAGGTCATAAATCTCCTTTTTAAAGTCACTGGGAAAATTATAGGGGCCAGGTCCAAAATTCCAAAGTGCTGGAAGCCCAGAGAAAAAAACACTCTTGAGATAACGCTTCAAATCACTTGTGAAAGAAAATAAGAACGAGACAAACAAAATAAAACAAACAAACAAGAAAGTAAATAATGAAATAAAAATTAAATAATGCGTTTGAGACATCTCTGACTATTATAAACAAATAAATAAATATTTGTTTTAAGATAAATGTTTTTGTTTTGAGATATGTCCATTCCATGCATAAATAGTAATAATAATAATAAATATTGGTTGGAAAAACACTTGAGATACTCCATGCAAATAAACAAACTAATAAATAAAGTTTGGGGGAAACATTTATGTTCTATTTATTAAAGAAAGAAAATAAATTGATATATAAATAAATACTGGTTAGGAAAATACTACTAAACCATGTCTTTTCCATGTATTAATGAAAGAATGACAAAAAACCTAAATACAGTATGTTAAATTTGTTTGGACAAAAACATTTTAAACATAATTCTACAGCAAATAAATAAATGAATGAAGGAATGCTGTTTAGAGGGGAAAAAAACATTTGAGACACCTCTCTGATTATTAC
>JAUZSZ010000101.1:19037541-19050773 GCA_034780575.1 Labeobarbus marequensis | reverse complement strand
TATCGATCTGCTTTGTAAAAACCTCTCTTTAATGATGTCTTTCACTCAAACTTATATTTTAATAACTCCCTTTAGTGTTTGCAACCAAACAGGCAAGTACAAACACAGGAATGTTGTTGGTACAATCCAATGCAGCTCCAGAGGCCATGGTTCTGTCCTGTCATCGCTGGTCCCTGAGCAAGATATTCCAGTTCGATTTATGACTGCTCCTTCACTTGATTCTTCATTCATGGGTATTCTGTTAAGTTTGGGTATTTATATTTAACTGCCTATAGAAGTAGCCTTAGTTTATTTACTTAAAAATGTGTAATATTTTACATTAAGGTTTAATTTGTTAACATAGTTAATACATTAACAAACATGAACTAACAGTAAGCCAATAAGTATCTATTAACTTTTCTTAATGTTAGTTGATAAAAATGTTCACGATGATCAGTTCACAATTCATTGATTAATGCAGATATAATTTCTGGCCTTAAAATATATTAGTAAATGTCAAGATTAGCAATAACTAAGATTAATAAATGCTGTAGTTCGGATTAACTAATGTAGTTAATTATTATTAACAAATGAACCTTACTGTAAAGTGTTACATAATTTCCAACACAGGATACAATTAAAAACAATTAAAAACAATACATAACTTGACAGTGATTTTTTTTTTCATTAAAATTATGGTTCAGAAAAAAAAGACAAAAAATGGTAAAATTCTCACATATTGCATATCCGCTGTATGATTTTTGATGCATGTACTTTATTACAATATGTCCACTGTTGTGCATTGTTAGTATACAAATTTAATAAACTATAGTGAGAGAGTTAACTCCAGTGTCAAACGTGCCCTACCCTTGTGAAAAAGAAGTACACTTTAGCATAATTTAAGCAATAAGCAAAGAGTAATAACATACTTTACAATAATATACAGTATTAAAGAGTTAACTGAATATAAAGTTAATTGCATGTTATTTACAATTAAATGAAAAAGTATTAGTTAAAAATTATAGTACATGCAATTAGTTGAAATTAGTGCTTTTTGGTCCAATTAAGTAGGACTTAAGTAGCCAACATATTTACATGTAATTTTATAATTGCATCTAGTAAGTGCAGTGCAGATTTGATAAGCTAAATGGTAAACTAAAATATACTTAGTCATTTCTGTTGAAACGTGCATGTCATGTATTTAAATGTATTTTCAGTTACACATTTAAACTTTAAATGCAATATCACACTACACACTACAGTTCACATTATAATCAAGTACCGTACCTGTGTTCAGTAGCTATGTTAACACTTCAAATAAGTGTACTTCTATAAAGCACAACAAAATATTAATTTACTTACTGTACTTTAAAACAGTACAGTTTTTAATTTAACATTATTACAAAGTGCACTAATTATAAGAGTACTGATGAGTGTTTAGAAACACAATCAATACAATCAAGCACACTTTTTCTCACAAGGGTATAGTTGAAGAAACACCCATATTCATTTGGCAGTGACTTTGAATGAGAAGCACTGGCTTCATTACAAGCTAATACTTAACGTAAAAACAAACCTGACACTCATTCTACTCCACATCCATGCTAACAAGCATACATATGCAAACTCGTTCTCTAACTAATCACCTGCGCCTTTCTCTGAAGTACTGGCCCTCGCTTAACCTCAATTAGCATTCAAACAGCTGCATTTATGCAAAGCATGAATCAGTTTGAGGGCTCATTCATACCTTATTGCCCTGACTCTCTCACATATGGGCAGGTATCCAAAGCCATGTGTATACATGCTAATGTTCTTGACCCAGGTGACCTGTGAAGAGATTTTGTCTGTCTTTTTTTCTCAGCACAAAGCACACCCAGAGACATGTCCACACTGGCTCTATCTCTCCACGGGACAGCTGCTCTCTACAGTGGCAATCTTACAGTTCAGCACTGCAGCCGCCAACATCACAACAAAGATACAGACCACACTGTAAATGCCACTGAGATGTAAAAGCAGACAGAATCACATGAAACTCACCTCACAAGACGCATGCAATAATTTATGAAAATGCTAATATCTTGGCTCTGTTCTTCTGTGATGACAAAGATGTATTTTCAGCAGCAATTACTCCTGTCTTCAGTGTCACACACTGTAAAAAAATGACCATGAATTTAACGGTAAAAGACTGTAAAAATGCTACCGTAAAAACTCGTTAAATGGTTAATGATAAGTTCCCCTACTACATAAAGTGAAAAACTGTATTGGACATTACATACGTAAATTGACATTCCTGGAATTCCCTGCGTTACATTTCAAATTTGATGTTTTATTTGTTGTTGAAATAACAATGTTTCTTCTTTGTTTTTTTCTTATTAGTTTTGTACATTATGGTTGTATGGTACACTTAATGTTGTTAAATTAATGTTTTTCACATTACTTCAGTTTCATGCGTGTTACCATGATGAGGTTTAGAGTTTGTGTGAATGACACTGTGCACCTTCTATATATGTTGATATTTAAAAGCTGCTTGTGATAGGCTTTGGTTCATCATGTGACTTTCTCATCACCACCTGCTTTTGGTGGTTCTCAGTGTATTACAAAGGTGCAAAACAGATTTCAGTACTTCAATAGTACTTCAATTAACTTTATATTAGTTAATGAAATTACGGTATTTAATTGTAAATTTAAGTTAAAACCGTAAAACCTAAAACGTTGCTACCGTATTTTTATGGTAAAATTCTAGCAACCACAGCTGCTGTTTTTTACTGTAAATTTTATGGATTTTTTTTCAGAAATCATTCTAATATGCTGATTTGCTGCTCAAGAAACATTTCTTGTTATCAATGTTGAAAATAGTTGTGTAGGGGAAACTATGAAATACTGATATATCCACAAAATTAAAAAAAAAAAACTGAAATAAAAACATGCAGTTTACCTGTCAATCAGTGGCGCATGAAAGATGTGCTCCTTACTATAGCAGCAGTAGGGTTCCAGGCATGTTTTTTTTATTTTATTTTTTTATTTATATTTACCAGAATCATTGTTGGTCCAATTCATTTTTAATATTAATTTATTATAGAACTACACTGTTTAATTCACACTCTGCCTGCAAGTGCTCTACAAGTAGCATATGCTCCGAAGGTGATGTATGAGAGACGTTGCTGATCTTAACTTGTTGAACTTAAACTTCCTTGTTATGAGTTAAAGGAAACTAATGATGACAATACATAATTGATTAATTGAAGTCAATATTGACTTAAAAAGTTAATGTCAATCCCCGAATAACATTTTTTTTAGTTATGAGTGAATGACTGTTGTAATGTTGTTGGTTTACATAATCAAAATTAAGTAATTATTGATTAATTATTAAGTATTAATTAATTATTAATTATTAAGAAATTATTGCTGTCATGTCCCCACCATTGTCAACATTAAACCTATGCCCTTGCACTTTTGGTCAGTTTGATGGCTTAGTATATATATATCCAAAAAATCACAAAAAACACCAGTTAGTTAAAAGTTAGTTAGAAAATCAGGGCCTTTTCTTTCTTCCTATTTGTGATATAGAGAGTATGTGTATGGTATTCCCTCTCATGAACAGTCAAGGTTAAGGTGAGATATAGTTTCTTTTTCCCCCACCCATGACTTACTGATAAGGTCTGGGGTTTGTAAACACACTCTCTCCACACACCCATATGTTCTCTTTCCTTTAACTCATTCACAAACACTTGCTCTCTCACTCACCTTCTGTCTTTGACTTTTGTCTCACATGCACACAAATATACTGTAGTCCAAATCACTCTTTTTCACAATGCAAAAATGTTTGTAAAAGGTTTGTAATTTCATTGTTAGTGAATTGCATTTCTGCATACTAAGATGGAAGGTAGGAAGCGTTTTAATATCGATAAAACTGCACTACATAGCTAATTGTCTGTCACACATTCCACACAAACAATTTGCAATAATGTAGTGTAAAAGCTTTACTCCTATTTTCTCATAATGGTAGATTGGGTGATTGAGGTTAACCAAGGGCCAAAATTAAAACTTGTTAAAATTGTGTGGAACTATGTATCGTTTGGAAAATTTAAGTCACTGACATTCTTCATTCTTTCAACTTTCTAGTCTAAAGTAATAATTTGTGAATTACTGACGTGCATTGTTTGAAATGCTCCCTATATATACATTTATGTTTTCTTTTTCTTTTTTTAATCTCACAGATTATATAAACATATGAGCAAAACTGACAAAAGATTACTGTATTTATTAAAAATGTTCCATACTATTTTAAGGTGTCCCTGTTACAGCATAATTATACATTTAAGAACTGAGTAATATTAACAAACTACATGTACTTACTATAAGGTTACAGTTAGGATTATGCTTTGGTTTAGGGTTAGTTATAGTTACTCATAATTTTCTGTTTTTGCTATAGTAAGCACATGTAACATGTAACAAAGGCACTGTAAAATATACTAAAATGGTAAACAGTTGTGAATAAAAAGGTTATCAGATGTGTCCACCTCTAGCGTTTCTCAGGCTTCAGTATTTGAAAACAGGCAGCTGGAATGTGTGTTATGGTGGCAGTTGGCAGTAAATACATGGACATGCATGTGGATCTCATGAGCTGAAACTCAACACAACACACAGTCACAGTCCTGTCAGTCCCTGTCAAAGCTTCAGTGACAAGACTTCACTTCTGTGTGTGCTTTCAAGCGTACTTGCTGAATATGCCAGGTTGATTACCTACACCCCCTTCAACTGCAAAAACCCACCCCAGGTCAAAGCCGGCGGTATTGGGTGGCCATTGGTGGAGTATTATCCATGCTTTGCTATGCTGCATATTCCAAGTGTGCATATTCCATGTTACCGTTACACACACACACACATAGAGTCCAAACCTGGTTGCTCCTGTCAGCACGCAGCAGTTCTGAGGTTTCCATTCCAGGAGATCCATGAGGTGGAGACAGAAAGAAAGAGAGAGAGAGGAAATGTGAAAGAAGAAGAAAAGGAGAAACGAGTTTGTGTAGGGAAGTAAAAATTAAGGACATGCAGAGCGAGTAGTATGAAATGTCTAGGTAAAAAGTACATTGTTGTAAATAAAACAAAGACTATTGGAATACATTTTACAAGAAAACACTGTTTCAGTCTTTCTCCTTAAACGTTTCACATTTACTTCATTGTCTTGCTGTTTCTTTGTTATTAATTGCAAAATTTACTACTAATTGAAAATTGTTTTCACAACAAATGCTTTCTTTCAGTGTAGCTGAATTGCAATATAACGCAAATGTTGTGAAATCTACACCTTTGGGTATCAGAGTACAACTTAAAGATGTGACCTTTTGGACTGTAAAATATTTTCTTCTATCCCAGTATACTATGCAGAAACAATTATAAGCCGAGGTTGATTCGCCCTGAAAGTGTAAACACTATCACAGTATTGTGCTATCAAAACACTGCCTGACACAACAGCATTGACTCAAACAAAAAATTACACTCTTCAGCTTTAAATCAACACACCTGCATGAAAACTGTAAATGATCTCATAATTAGGTTGCTGAAAATAGCATAATAAGGAGATGGAAAAAAGAGATTCCCTCTTCCCAAGTCACTGAGTGTTCATTTCAAATGAGGTTTGCTGACCATGCAGGATACAGAGGCAGTGAACCTGACACACACACACGCAACCAACCTGTACACACTCAGACCACACATGAAGCCTCACCCCACACCTACCGTCCATCTCTGCTTACAGAACGCTATGGCTCTAAAAAGAATTAGGACTTTTTATCCATGCTTATGTTCACCATGCATTTATTTGATCGAAAATACAGTAAAAGCAGTAATATTGTAAAATATTATTACAAGGAATTTAAAGTAATTCTGTAATATATTTAAAAATGCAAACTATTCCTGTGATGGCAAAGCTGAACTTTCAGTAGTCATTACGTGTCACATGACCTTTATAAATCATTCACATATGCTGATGTAGTGCTCAAGAAACATTTTTAATTATTATTATTAATGTTGAAATTGTTTGTGCTGCTTAATATTTTTGTAGAAACTGTGATACATTTTCATTCAGGATTCTTAGATGAACATAAAGAACAGAATTTATTTGTAACAGAAATCTTTTGTAACATTATAAATGTCTTTACTGTCACTATTTATTGATTTAATACATCCAATAAAGTATTAATGTCTTTAAAAGAAAAAAAAACTGAACCCAAACATTTGATCTGTAGTGTACAACCTCTAAAATAACCATAACCTCAATTAGTTAGTTCTGAGAAAAGCTCTAGCAGCTCTTTTGACATATTTTGTATCATAAATTTGTATCATGCAAGAACATTCAATGTGTTTTGCAACAAGAGCAAGTTTTAGAAATGCATTGCAAACTGTTCACCTCTTTAAAGCTGCAGAGGTGGAAATATCCCTGCACTGTCTTGCCTCTAGTGTTTAATATAAATTATTTATCTGCTCAACATTTTTACATTCACATGCCCTCGTAATCTTTAATCAAAACATTAACTTCCCTTCTTCTTTGCAACCACATCTCTTCTCTGATGATGTTTACGCCGGTTCAAAGGCGGGACAATCAGACTTCCCTTCCAGCAACCTGTCACTCACATGAGAATGCAGTTGTTAGCAAAGAACAACAATTTAACAATCCAAAATCAAGTCCGGCCCAACATTTTTTCACTGCTTTCGAGAAGCTGTTTTATTTGAATATACGTCGCAGTAGAGAAAAAAAAAGATGATCACAATTTCCGTTTCATGCTGACTTTAATGACAGCTGAGGTTCCAGACTCAGAGATGCTATTGTCAGTTGAAGTCGTACATTGAGCACGCACGCACGCACACACACACACACACACACACACACACACACACACACACACACAGCATCCAGTAGATTCAGCCAGCTGGCAATGTACTCTTTTCCACTTTTAAACGTGCCATATGTCTGGACTGTTGTCCATCCACACCAGTAGCACATTATAGCAGAACAACTCATGACCATGCAAAGCATATCCAGAATGAGTTACGAACCCAGCAAGAGGTTCCCACCCACCACTGATCATGACATTTCTTGGCCACCTTTGGCTTTTCTGTTCACTAGGGACCTATTTTTGTTTTCAGAATCTATGACTCTCTAATCTGCCATGACATTTGTAACTTTTTCATGTTCTTTAGAGTTCTCCCTTTGAAAAAGAGGAACACCTCCTGAATGTGCTGCCGATGAAAAGGTACATGTTTTAGAAGAATGGGAGGCAGCTTACTGTGACAAGAGCATGCAATGTATTGTTTTTAACTTGTTGCATGAATACAATACTGGGAAGTACAGGAAATGCTCCCATTTCTAAGCAATTAAATTATCATTATTGATGTACTGAGTCCTAAATTTCATTTGTGTGTTACAGTTAAATTTTCCAAGAAATTTAGCTTTGGTTGAACTTACATTATATTATATATTTTTTGTTTTATGCATATTTTTATTTTAAGTTTGGTAGGGTAACCTGGACATGTCCTGGCCAGGATTTCTAAATTGCATAATACATCTGGGTTTTGGCCTTGTCTTCCTATCGACATGCTCTCTATATTCCTCATACATTTTATGTGTATTTGCATTGCTTTTATTGTTCTGAGGTTCCTACCTTTTTGCATGCTACAATTGGGTTATTACAAACAATAACAGCATGCTATTGGTCTAACTACATTGTAGGCATTACCATCAGGAAATATGAAAACAACAGAAAGACAAAGCCAAAACTTAGAAATTTAAAAAGGACGTATGGTCACCTTGAAGTTCGGGGTCAAACAATAACTGGCAGACCCTCTACAACCGAGGAAACCCTAGATGTTGAAGACTCCTGCTCAGGATAATCAAGAAGAATCAAAACCTTTTTCTCGTCTTTTGAAGGAACACATGAGCACTACAGAGCATCTCATAAAGCCTGAGGTGCATCTGGGACACGACTGAGAGTGTGAAGGTGTTGAAAAGGTCTCTTGTGCCAAATCCTTCCAGCCTTACAATGAACAAGAACTATTAGAGAGACAGATAAGACATGAAGGGATCATTTGCTGGTCCTGCCAGCCAAAATATGCTGGCTAACTGTCTATGTATTCAAAGCATACAACAATACTCGCTTGATTTATGAATTCCCGGTATTTCTGAGTTCTTGTTCCAACTTTTAACATGTTTTGTTTGACAATATGTTAACATAATTCATATCATCTTCTCTTATAGTTAAAGGCAGAGACAATGGTGATGGCTCTCTGACAAGTCTCAGGGTTTAAGGCAAAAATTAGCATCACAATAGCTATGGCTTTCCAGGCACAGGATGAGATTTTCCAACCACAAAATAAACACCCGGTGCAGAAAAATGCATAAAAAGACGATATAAATAAATAAGAAAGAAACGTTCAAACAAATCTGTTAGTGAGCCTCAAATGCCACGTCCTGAGGGCAGGGAGAAGTGAATAAGCACTACAATGCAAATATTGTTCAACAGTCAGAGTGTGTGGCCATAAATAAGACTGAAAATGTGTGTCAAGAATGAAAGCCCTTTAAAACTCCATGAGACATTTTGATTTGTGATGCTTGATATTTTAGTTTCCTCCTATACTTCATATATATTTTACCATTATGTTGTCTGATTTTACATGTATGAAAGATAATTTGCTTGAAAGCTGTAGTGTGTTTTCTGCATGCATTATCTGAGGCACTTTAAAGTCAACATGAATTGCCATTGCAACCAATTTACTGTATCGTTCATGTGACATATTTCTGAGGGAAACAGAGTATTGAATGCAATAAAAAATGGCAGAATATTCATCCATTGATTGGATTAAAAAAAGTCTATGTTATATGCCAGAATGAAGGCAAACAGCTCTGTTATAAAAGCTATTTGGCTATTACAGCATTATCTAATAGCCTGTACAGCTGTTTCAGAGGAAGAGCAATCTATTTACATTATGATGAAAGATTACAAAGATAAAGAGCTTTTTCTTTGGAATAACATGCAACAATTCCAAATAAGACAATTGAATGTGCATTAAGAGAGTAAATAAGGCCTAATTCATGTTGGTTTAGTCATCAAAGCTTTATTATTCATCATGTTTTCCATAAAAGGACTTTTATACTTTAACACCCAGCATTCAGTCTGTTTGTGCTGTACAGTACAGTTCCTGGCTCAGTTTACAATACGTACAAATTTGTACCACAGCATCTGACAAGATCTCTAGATCTGCTTGCGCTCAAGTTTGTTTCCCTCAGTTTTTCACCGCTTTTCCTCTGTATATCCCTCTCAGTCAGCGTAGCCAAACAATGTGGCAGTTATTATAGGCGTCTCTCAGTTAAGTTTGCAGTAATCAGAACGATAAGACCCCAGTTTTCAGCTGACTGGGAGAAATTGAGTTTGAGACCTTTAACAAGACCCTGAATTCATTACCGTGCCGTCTCAGCGCTTGGTTTTTATCTTTCGCCCAGTCCTCAGCTGTCTTGTAGAAGAATGCCACCACACTTGTTTCCTGTACTGATGGAGGCACTGGGTTTTATTTAGCATCTCTAAACCAGCAGGAGCAACTTATGTAACCCGCAGCTGGGATTTAAACACCAGCACCTGAGAATACCTCACGAGAGCGGGAATCCAGTCCTGTAACTCGAGCAAAAGAAATAAATTGCAGCTGGATGAAACCTTAAGTGTTTATTTTGACAGTTTATAAACTCTCAAAGTGGTGAGGGTTCATATTTTGGTCTCGCATGGAAAGACACTGCTTAAACTAGACCAGGCTGGGGCAGGTTTGAGTGTCGGTGCTCTGCGGGATCTTCACAGAAGTGCCCCTCAGCTCTTTTTTGACATGTCAGGAAAAGTTCATCCTAAAGTGTGGACAGGTCACATTAAACAGGCTATCGTCAGTGCACTACATCAAAGCGCCGTCATCCACCTCTCTGAAAACCTTTTCTACCCTCTTGCCGGCTTTCAGCGCTGCCTCAAAGGTTCATTCCTCCCTCCAGCACTTCAAAGGACAGCCGTATCAAAGTGCAACTCGATGATTAAAAAAAAAAACATTAACGCTGATGGATGATTTGTGTTTGTGAAACTGAGACCTCAGCCATTATGACTGCCTCAGTGTGTGTGTCTATGTGAGATATGTGAGAGGAAGTAATAATACTAATGTTTACTGTTGTAGTCTCACAAAGAAACCATTTTTACATACAAGGAAGGAACATATCTGACTAACAATAACAAACAAACAGACAAAGCAGCTTACCAAAAAGTTAAATAAATAAATAAATAAATAAATAAATAAATAAGCAACCAACTGACAAAATTAAATAAATAAATATGTGACAAATAAATAAATAAATAAGCAAGCAAGCAAATAAGCAAACAAGCAACTATCAAAAAGTTACATAAATAAATAATAACTGCCCAACAATAAATAATCAAACAAACAAAAACAAATAAAGCACCTGACAGTTAAATAAATAAATTAGTAAAAATAAAAAATAAATAAGAAACTGACAATGTTAAATAAATAAATATGTGACAAATAGATAAATAAATAAATAAACAAAAATGATTGAATTAGTAAAAACAAATAAAAATAAATATAAGCAAGCAACTGACAAAATAAATAAAGTATCCAACAATAAATAAACAAATATTTTATTCAGAAATAAATAAATAATTTAAATAAAAAAATAAAGAATTTGGTTAGCTGTGATGTTTTTTTTTTCTTTTTCTCATGGGTAAATGAGGGTCATCTTAAATACATTTACCAAATTCAATATTATGCACACTGATAAGATTAACTGTAATTGTTTAAATAAATTCACAGTAGTTTTTAACAATAAAAAAAAAATCTAATCTACTTATAGTTATGTGGAAGTTGATGATTTCTTCTTCCTTGTTATAGGCAAACAAATTTGTTTTGTACATTACATAATTTTAGACATGCTCACGCTTAATATTTTACTCACACACAGCATAAATGAGAATATATAGCTGGCTTTATGTTTTAGGAAGAGAGTCATTATGTCTGGGAACACGTCATATTATGAGATCAGTTCACAGACCCTGATAAACAGTAAACTGGATTGTCAAAGGTCTTCTTGTGCATTCAAAAACAGGATTAGTCTGGGAACCGGATTTAGAAACTTCAAAATTATGATGGCCTGTGTGAGCATGCTCAAAGTTTCAGATAGTATAATGTTTCAACACCAAATGACAGACTTTCAGTGTCTGTGATCGAAGAGAAAAATATTCACATAAAATGAGCAATTTGTTCACAACTTGAATGAGTCTCAGAGTGAGTTATTGATCTACATTGTGAGCGTATGACAAATATGAGAAAGAACGTCTGGTAGAGGTAAGGTATGGTGACAGCAAAGATGCACATTAAAGTCATTAGTCATTACTAAACCTGTTCTGTACAGGCACCTTCCCCACCCAAACGATTGTATGTCTCCCTCTATAAAACCATTAACGCAGACTGAACTGCCAACACACACACTTTCACACCCAAATATGTGAACGCACACCCTCATACACAAATACACACACACTGCATACCTGCGCTGACTTGTCATACACCTACATGTCCATTACGGCAGAGATTAAGTGGAAGCAACAATGGCTGCCAGGATCATTTCAGCCAGTTTTCCAAAGCACATTCTTCAAAATGTCAACAACAATGCTCTCTCATAACCTCTGGAAAAAGAAAGGAAGAAAGAAAGAAAGAAAGAAAGAAAGAAAGAAAGAAAGAAAGAAAGAAAGAAAGAAAGAAGAGGAAGTCGAAGGAAACAGGCAGGAAATTCAGCAAATACAACCAGCTGCTAAAAGAGCGGAAAGTACTTTTGAAAAATACTGTGTTTAAAATGATTGACACCCAAATGACTTTAAAAAATGATTTTTGGTTGTAAATAAAGATTATTGGAGTATGTTTTATGAGAAAATATTATCTCAGTCTTTCTACTTTAGCATTTAATGTTTAATTCAATGTGTTACTTGTTGATTCTTTGTAATTAATGGTAAAATTTACTAGCAATTTCTGAGTGAAAATTGGTTATTTTTTAATTACAGCCAAACTGGTGCCCAATTATGTGAAAATTACACTTACAATTATTCAAAAATGCAAATCATGTCTTGTTAATAAGCACACTTTAAACTCTAACATTTTCCAGATTGTTGCTAAATAAATTTAATTTGGTTTTATAAGTAACAGGAATATTTATTTAGCTTGATAATTCATTTTAATAAATTGATTTTGTTGTAATTTGTCATTTGCGACCCCTGATAAAGGGAGCAAGCCGAAGGAGAGAGAGAGAGTTGTAATGTGTCATTTATTTCATGTAAATGAGTGACAAAATGTTTTTTATATGTCTGGAAAAAATATCAATTATAAAAAGCCCCAGAAAATCAAATCTAGAGGACAAACATTGCTCCTTATTAATAACAATAAAGCATTTCTGACATAATGAGCATAAATCTTGTGTATTTCATGTTCATTTACCCTTTCAGCAAATGTTGTCTCACAAAATTAATATACATAATGGCAATGGCATTTTCCCCATTCAAGTAGATAGGAACTGCACTTGTATTACTGGAAATGCTGTAGCTGCTTTGCTAAATTAGTAGCCAAGTGCCTTTGCCATATGAGGGACTTGGATGTAAATTGTGGAGTATTATCTTGTACAATGACGTCAAAAAGGTTGACAAATACTGAAGTACAGTAGTCCTCTTTCAGTGTAGACATGACATAATGCCATCATATTAATAGCCTAGGAAGACCACAAAGAGTCAACTCTAAAAGAAACCCCCAAACTGAACTGAGAAACAGTGAAAATGCAGTGCAGACCAGATCACAGAATGGTACAATCCCTAAGAATACAGCGAGGGAGAGATTTAAATGATCACTGCAGGTAGCAATTTCAGTGGAGCTATTTTTGCTATATCGTAAGTTACTGTAATCCAAGCATCTAGAGATTTGCGGTATCGTATCCTGTACATATAGAAGTATGACATATGTCTCTGTCTAATGTCCGACCCAAGTAGTACTTGGCCTCACGTCGACACCCCGACCTTAAACTAACTCTCCGCCGTTCCACACACATGAGCCACAGTTCAATCTTCCTTGACAAGAGATTTTCTTAGGCGAGCGGCCCAGTCTCTACCCATCCACCAAACACATAGTGCACACTAACATACAGCCTGTGCACTGTTTTTCTTTGAGGGATTGAAAAGATT
>JAUZSZ010000101.1:18997957-19009639 GCA_034780575.1 Labeobarbus marequensis | reverse complement strand
GCTGAAACTGATTAACAACCCCCTCTGCTACTTAACTGACCAGATCAATATCCCAGAATTTTAATTGACTTGATGCTGTACTCTGATTAAAAAGTGTTCCTTTAATTTTTCTGAGCAGTGTATATATCAGCACGCAGACAAACATGCACACAGACAGACGTCACTACTCCAAAGCAACAAAAACTAAAAGTATTAAAAACATTTTCAATAAATGTAAAGAAATAAAATGCTATGTATTTTATTAGATGAAAAACAAACTAATCAGTTTGTACGAATTTAACAATACACCCAACTCACGAAGCGATACGATTCACAATACTGATTTCACTAAATGATTTTCTCACGATTTTGAACAAAATGAGATTTAAGACAAATTATTAATGAAAAAGTGTCCTTTTATTATTTCTCAGACAAAATGCTGCATATTTCTTTGTGAAATTGAACTATGTTAAATAACAAAACTAAATAGATTTTTTTAAAACAAACCCCAAATCAAATAAATAAATTATACAAATAAACAAATTCTCTTCGTATTAACAAAGGCTTTGCTATGGCCAATGGTCAATTACTGTATACAGTTTAGCTGCAATCATGCATGCATGAATTGAAAATTATTTCAATGTAAAATTTATGAATATTTTGCCAGGACTGAACATCGGTTATTATGTGTTGTAATGGCTAATTCCTGTTTTTTTAATGTCTTCCCGTGTAGCTGCCATACTTGCTCCTGAACTCTCAAGGTCCAGATGCGAAGTCACGCATGTACCCTGTGGTCTATGGAGAGAGCATTGAGGTTAACCCCAAACCAGAAAAAGAGATCAAGTGAGTCTTAAATATTTTTGTGGTTGCAGGGCCATCCAAACTAAAGCTGAGACCACCAGTTTTGCATTTTTTCATTACAAATTATACTATCACTTCAGCATTTTGACTGAAGTTGAAATTAAACATTAAAAACATTACAGTGAAGGTCATAATGTCTTGTATTTAGTTTTTTCTCTTTTGCTTTAACGCCATGAGTTTGTATACAGTCAAACCAAAAATTATTCAGACACCAGATATAATTTTTGATTTTTTTTTTTTTTTACTAGTGGGTGCAGGACACTATAGTTCATTTATGTAAGTGAGGATAGTACAGTAAAGTAAACTGTGACATATTGTACCCAAAAATTCTTCATACAGTGGACTACCAGTAAAATTGATAAAAATTTGGGACCAAAAATTTGATTTGATATTTTGGCCTGACCATGTTTTGTTACATACCTTTCTATCAAAGTTATCTGACATTATCAAGATGAATTTATTCTGACACATTTTAACTCTGAGTTCTTGTCATATTTTATTAGCATTTTCTAAACTATAGTGAATAAACTGTGATAATGTGAGAAATGCTGAAGGTGTCTGAATAAATGTTGCTTTGACTGTAATTTCTGATGATCATGTTCTCCAAAGACCAATGGAAGAATATCTGACCATCCTTACAGGGTCATATGTTCAGTGTCACAAATTTACTTATTTGACTAGTGACCTAAAATAGTGCAGTCGTTATTTTCAGAGCAAACACTCCCGTATTTTTCTTAATCTTAGTTGAGTAATGTTTGACTGATGAATTCTTTTCTTTTGACCGGCGTCAGGTTCAACTCTGCGGTGAAGTACGCTTCAGACAGACACTTCCGTGACCAGGTGTTCTGCGCCCAGATCCCGACCGCCACATCCTTCAGCGAGACAGTGGTGGCCGTTCATAACTGCACGTGGCGCAGCTACAAGTCAGAGGTTCACTTCGAGCCACGGCACAGGCCGCTACACTTCCAAAGCACGACCATCGTGTTTCCCAAACACACCCGGAATACATACCGCACCACGCTGAACTACAATGGCAACAGAAACGCAGCCGGCCGCCGGCGGTTTGTGTCCACAGTCAGGCTGGAGTCCACCGAGGACGCCAGTCCATGCATCATTTACACAGAAGATCTCTGAGAGACACACATGAGAGCTGTGTTTGGTTAGAGAGCCACAGTAAAAGTACATGGACTAAAACCCTGATTCAAGGACGGATGGAAAGAGACTTTAAAGAAAGGAAATGAAAAGTCAGTGAGGGTCATTTTGTTCTTTTGCTTCCAGTGACATTGGTACTTGATAGTGGGGATGAGCTGGAGTTGAGTGTGTGTTTGCGGTCTTTACATGTGATGTATTTATGTACATCTGGAGATTTTTTCTTTTAATTTTAATATCCAGTAATACCAGAAAAGCATTTGGAGCAAAACAGTTTCTGTTTTTGTTGATTCACAGGCCTGTGAGGAATCTGAGCCCACAGAATTCCTCCGAAAGATCCGCAGATTTACACAGAACACAAGAGAATATCAGTTAAAAATTCCAAAAATGAAATCACAATCTTTTTATTAGTCATTATGTCTGGTACTAAAAATTAGTTTTGTTTTGTTTTTAATACCAACCTAGGCTCATTGGAAATAAGTTTCTGCAACACCATAAATACATACCTATGTGTCGAATCATTGCAGTTTCCAGTTGAAATGAACACTAGAGGCAGTAAAACTCTGACAACTTTTATTTCTTTTCTCACAAAGTATGATTTACAGGTACAGAGTTTTCATTAAGTAATTATGTTATGACTTGAAAACAAATTTTAACATCCTGCGCAACTTGAAAACTGATACTTTTTAATCGTTGTCATCACATATACAGCTTCATATGCATGAGTTTTCTAATTCAGTAGGTTTGCTCGGTAGCTCGCACGATACAGTGTTGCACTTGGGTGATGAAGAGCTCTGGTACAAACCCTGTGAAACTACGGTTTGACAAAACAGCTCAAATCTGCATAAGGAAGTTAAAATAGCATGGCTGCATCAACAAATGTATTTTACTTTTTGCATTTGTTAAATCTATCGGGTAGGTTTAGGGTTGGGTTTGGTGTAGGGGATATTTCCAACACGATAGAGCATTAGCCTTTAGCGACACTCACCGGATATTTGAATTCTGAACAGCTGCACTACGTACCTCAAGCAGTGTAATAAAAACAGTGCAATACGTGCCTATACCAACGTAATAAAAATGTGCCACGGTCACTTACTGAACGTGTTTTAGCGCCACTCTCTGTACATTTCACTTTGAAACTGCCGAGAAATGTACAGTAAAGTATGTAATTATGGAGTTGCAAAAATGTATATAGAGGCACGTATTTTCATGAGCCTGGGTTGCAGAATACTTTGGCTAATTTGATCAGATTGTAATCCACAAATGAAACCATAGGACTTTTATGCAATTTTCCATTCTAATTATACCACAAATTCTGCCAAAATTCCCTCCAAAAATGTAAAAACATACAGAGTCTATGTGGGCCTACTTTATCATCTTAGTATTGCTGATTCTTACAAATGCTCAAACAGGAAAGAGTTCATAATTAAAACAAAAAGCATAAGCACATTAAATGTGGACGAGAGCACAAAGTCATTAGACCTTAGTCAGGTTAGACTGAATTTAACACATATGTCAAAAATTAAACACGTGCTAACCATGACTAAGGTCTACTGGCATTAATCTGTAGACTATCAGAACTGGCTGAGAAAATATAAACGGTATTTAAGTTGCACTTATGGAACGTTGTTTGTTTGTTTGTTTTTGGCAATAAATGTGTTGGTATGACTAAGGGCAGATTGGAGCACTTGAAAGGTTGGACCAAAGATTCTGTAAAATTCAGAGAAAGGGAAATACAACCTTAAATATTTCCTCCCTTTCTGTTTGTACCTCAGAAAACGTGGAATAATTTCTTGCACGAGTTTCAGAAGCCGCCCTAATAATTATAATTCAGAAGACGTGCTAATAATTCAGTGGCAAAAATAAGCGCTGCACTCACAGAATGACAGGAAACAGAAGAGCGTTGTGGAAGGTTGTATTTGAAATGACTGAGCATGTGTTAGATGAGAGAATTCGGCATATTCTGATCTCAAATGCTGGATTTGTGAGACAGGTTTATCTCTGAACAGAGACAAAGTTCCTTGACCTCCTGAAAACCGTACGGTTCTCTGATATACTTTGCAATTGCACGGTTAGATAGCGTTAGGTTTCAAAGGTAATGAGTAATGAGCCAGTTCGTCTCAGCCAGAATCTAGATTACCAAACTGAGCTCCTGTCTCCTCCAGTGAGTGCATTTCCTCTTTAATGTATAACAAACTCTTTTGTGGAGCAGAGCTGTTGTTGTTGTTTAGGGAGGCGGTGAGATGTAACAGAGCAATACGCTGACAGAGGGATTTTGACTGAGCAGTGAAGAATTACGGAGGTGTGATAAATACGTCATGTCTATCTTATGTCATGTACACTTTCAATTCTGTAAAAGCTGAAGTGGGTTTTGTAAATTTAGATCTCTTACCTCATTCATTTTCCTTTTGAAATTTCTGATTTTATATATTAGAGACTGAAAATAGAAAAACAATGACAAAGTATGTTTTTGTCTGATATGTGGATGTTTGAGTTTTGAGAGGAAAAGCTTGGCAGTACAAATGAAAAAAAGAGTTAAGTTGAACTAGTGTAATACAGGAAACTAGTGTATGTATATTCCATGACATTGACGCAAATCAAGCCGACGGAAAAATCGTCATGGGTTAATAAGAGATGAAATTACAGGAAGGCATGACCGATAAATAACTTCCTGTTCACTCAAGATGGACATTTGATAAGTTGATAGAGGAATTTTAGTAATGTGTTGAAAGCAGATCTGAGGGGAGATGTTTTATTTTTTCCATTACATTTGTTTGGTGTACAAATGATTTCTGCTAACAGATGGATTTTGTCTGATTCCCTAACATGATGATTTGTGTTTCTGTAAAATACTTTCCTGTTGTATATGTGGCATACAGCACTCGGAATTCTCTTTATATTTTTGTATAATTCCCAACTTAATGGTCTTCTTTTGGACAACAGATGAGAAAATAATTTAAGAAAAAAAATGTATATCCAAACTGATTAAATAAAAGCCCCAAACCCTACAACGGCTGTATGTTTGCCTTCTTTTGATAAACTCTGGATGTTTAATGATCTGTGACGTAAGAATGAGTCTCTGTTTTCCATGTACATTATCACTTACACAGCACTTTCCAGCAAGGTCAAATACTTTCCAGCTTAAGATGAAAAACCCTTCTCCTATAAATCTGCCAGCCGTGAGAGAGGGATTGAGTCATTTTGGATCATTTATCATTTTACTCCATGCATTCAAGCTTCCTTTAGGCTAGATCTCATTTACAGGAGTAAAGGATTACATGAAAGTACATTATCATAAGGTAAGTGTCTGTTACAGATATATATTACACTGAACAATTTTAAGGAAAAGGACATGTGGCCAAGTATGGTAACCCATACTCAGAATTTGTGCTCTCCATTTAACCCATACAAGAGCATATACACACACCCAGAGCAGTGGGCAGCCTATGCTGCGGTGCCTTTCTCAAGGGTCTCACCTCAGTTGTGGTATCAAAGGTAGAGAGAACGCTGGATATTCCCCCCCCACTGATAATTCCTGCCAGACCTGAGACTCAAACCCGCAACCTTCAGGTTATAAGTCCGGCTTTCTATCCATTAGGCCACGACTGCCCATAAAATACAATGTTTATTTTACATAGTCAAAAAAGAGGTGCTTTTGCTATATATAAACTGTATATTAGTTGTATTTGGAATCAATTTCTGCTCCTGTCTCTCATGTATGTTTTTCTCATGCTTTAACAAAAGATTATGTCACCTAGTCTTTCCCAACTTTCAAAACAAAGTTCTCCAGTCTAATGATTTACAAACATTTGGCGAATTGTCTTGTCTGTGTCATTATAAAAGAACTGGTTCTGAAGAATTTGGATAGCAGTTCCTTGAATTTGCTTTACAGGATGGAGACTGTGCTTAAACTAAGTGTTTCCACTTAAATTGTTTGCCCACTTTATTGCTATTCAACATAAAATGTTGAATGTTTTCGTTCTTCTGTGAACAGTAAGGCACATAAACACAAAATATACCTAGCAGGCTCCTAAAACAGACATTTCTCATTAACACCTAGAACAGTCAGCCAATCAAAATGCGATGTATTTACAAGGCCTAAGGCTAATATAATTCCATTCCTATGCAGTTAATCATATGCATTTGTGTACCATAACTGTTTTAATTATTTATATTCCTTACTTTTTACTGAGCACACAATTTCTATCACCCTTCTTGAATATCATCATAATGCAAAGAAACTTTTAACAGCGTTAAACAAATATGAGGCTTTACTAGAGGTTCATTCAGGATAATTGGGCTATTTTTTCCCAGTCATCTCAGTGGCAAAATGTGCCCCAATTTACATGAATTCTCTGTAAATATTGTAATTTGATTTTTTTATGCAAATGTGTTACATGTTTACAAGTTATAGACAACAAAGATTTTTAACTTTTGTGACAATGTATTTTCTTGGATTGAAATATGGAGAACAAAATATAAAAATGATTTTAAATATATTGGAAATATTATTAATATTTAAAATATATTTTCAAAATGTTTTTAGAAAATATATTTATGTAAATATATAAATATATTTTAGCAAATATATTTTTGAAGTTTTGTATATTTTGAAATATATTTAATAATATAACTGAAAATGTTTTTGTGCCCTATGTGACGTATAATGAGGGATGTTTCTGCCCCAAACGGAAGAATGTGCAAAACAATTCCTCCTTAGCTGCTTTTCATTCTTTCAGCAGCATAAAAACAAGTTGTCTGTTAAATGTGTTTTGTCATAAATTAAGAGCTGCAGCAAAAAAAGAACTGCAACCTGACTGTAGCCTGAGGTCAAATGAAGGTCATCAGCGCCCTCTAGTGCTCAACACGTGTCCTAATAACTACAAATATAATGCAGTTAAGACATGCGTCACCTGCTTAGCCTGCACAGCAAACATACTTGTATTGCTGGTACTGCTAGTAATCCACCGATTATAGGTTAAACGTGGACACAATTCCTAAACATTTCGACTAATGAATTTCCATAATCTTTCAGTGAATACATGACTGGATTAGTTGTTAAATCATTTTATAAAGATTACTGAATAGGACTCGAATTAGTATGCCAATCATTTGAATTATTTTAATGTGCACTGATGATAAAACATATTGTGCTACAAACCATTTTGTTTGAATAACTGTTTAACTTAAAATATGATAACAGAAATATTAGTTTGCAACATTAAGCAGCTAAAATAAATACAGCGGCTAACACAGCCTTGCACAATTAAGTTTAAGGTGCAGTAAGTGATTTCCGATGTGGATAGTTGAAATTAACACCATCTCTCCCCATTCATTCCAGTGCAACACAACGAAAAACAACCAGCGATTTTTGATGCACCAAAAATATTTCCTTCAATGTTGTAATATTGCTTAGCAAGATCACTTACCACCTTCTTCACTAAATATACACAGATACTTAGTAATGCAAAAAGTTATTTAAGAGCAGCGAGTGGTTCTCTAATTTTCTTTTATTTGAATGTTATTAATGCAGTAAATGCACAGATCCATTATACTGATACACATCCAGGATTGTTTGTTTATAATCTGGGGCATTTGTAGGATTTGTAAACATCCGGGGCTCCAGCCAAAACGTTCAGGGGCTAATGGACGTGGTAGGGGCCTCACATCATGGTCACGTAAGACTTGGTGAGCCAGTAGTCGGTGGACCTGTGTCCCTCTAGGGTGGTCCGGGGGGGCATGCTCACCCATGAGAAAATAGTATACATACAACATCTGAATTACAACGTTCTGCAGGTGGAATTTCATTTATAGCCAGCTGTATTGGCCAGACTGATGTACCGGAGGCTTTGTATAAAGGTCTTTCATCTGAATTGAACACATACGAAAGGTTATTCTTATTGTGCAAAATTCCACCCGGATGTGAAAGCTCCTTGTACATATCACCATCATAAATGTCCCTAAGGACATTTTCTGATGTTGCTCTTGAAAATCTAATGTTGAGTGAATCTCTAAAGTTGTCATTTTCAAGGAGTGATCTAACTTGTAAACTGACTGGTAAGGTTACAAAGTAGCTCTGGCTTTTCAGACCTTGGGTACTGTTTGTCTTGTTGCAGTTTGAACACACATAGTGTTTCCTCTGATTATCTTTTGTCTGACTTGCAAGATATGACTGACAGAATTACAGAGGAAATTAAGCTCTGTTCTCTGGCTAAAGTGTGCAAAAACCTTACTGAGCATGTGTTTAGTGGCCAGTAGTACAGTTGAAGAGAAAATAAAATTAATCTATTTCAACAGGTCAAGCAGTGCAGCAAAGACTAAATTGTGTTTCAGTGTAAATGTTATGCGTATCAGGAGTAGTTCAGCCTTTGTGATTGAGAGAAACCTGCATATTGGAACATTTAAGTTTTCAGCAAATTTTGGACTGGTATCAGGTTCTCCTTCAACATGATGCTCCTCAACATCACTGTCTTCATCACTTTCACCTGCTTCACTGACTCCATCACTTGCTGTTTCACGTTCATCAACACCACAGTTTCCTTCCTCTAATTCCATTCTTTCTTCATCAATTAATTCATGTCTCACTTTCATTATGTCCTAAAGTGCAATTTACGCTATTTTGATCCTCTGTCTCAACTCCATATACATCGTTTGTCTCACTTTCATCCTCACTACCTCCTTCAGTGCCGTATATATCATATATAGGATGCTGATCAAAACCGTGACTGTTTGATGGACCAGCTGCGTCGCTGTTGGAACTGTATGTGTAGGAACTGAATCTTGTTGTCCTTGGCAACAGATAAGTATTATCTGGCTCCAAGTACTGCTTATACCTCTTCATCTTGTCGTCGTCCCTCCACTGTTTACTACTACTTGAACATCTCTTTGTTCTCAAAGACAAAAACAATACAGAATCTAATCTGAGACATAAACTAGAAAAAATATTCTCTCTCTCTATCTATCATGCCAATCAACAACCATCAACCAACCCCCCACCCTTGCCTGAGTCCCTTCTTAACCCTTGTGCAGGTTGTCTGGGTTTTTAAGAGACAGTAAAACGTGAATTTGCAACGTAATCATCACATTTTTGTAAACACATGTAATATCACTGTATTAATGTTTTAGTAATGTTTTGGGAGTCCTACTGAATTTTTAAAATGTATTTGCCTATATTTTTAATGTTTTTTTTTTTTACACATAGGTTTACTTGAAATAGTTTAAAAATAGTAACTAAAAATAGGTTTACTTAAAACGTATGTACAATTCACTATAAAGAAGAGCTATTTATCATTTTTAAATTGGTAATAACATGAAAAATATGCCACAGTTTAGTTGAAGATTGCTGCCATTTAAAAATTAAAATCTCAAAATAAAATAAAAAAACATGAATTTTCCACTAGATGGCTGCAATGGACCACTTTTTTGGACCACTCATTGCATAAGTACATCCTTTCAAAAGCTTTTCTTTTACATTTAAGTTTAGAAATTATAAAAGCAATATTATGACAATAAAAACACTATTATATTAACATATATATATATATATATATATATATATATATATATATATTGCAATAATTGCAATTATGCCAGATACATCTGTGTATGTGTGAGCACACTAACATACGGCCAGATATTGTTCCTTATTTATTATTTTTTGTTTGTTTGTGTGTGTGTGTGTGTGTGTGTGTTTTGTTTGTGTCTCATTG
This sequence comes from Labeobarbus marequensis, assembly GCA_034780575.1. Lineage (NCBI taxonomy): Eukaryota > Metazoa > Chordata > Actinopteri > Cypriniformes > Cyprinidae > Labeobarbus > Labeobarbus marequensis. Next base: position 18,999,941 of record JAUZSZ010000101.1, on the reverse strand, counting down.
CCATTTAGACGAGGGGAACGTTTTTCTTAATTATTTAATTTTGGGTTCTGAAATGACCCTGAAAATTGCACAAGGGTTAATAATAATAAACAAAAAGTGAGTGTCTGTGTGTCTGTGTGTGCAGGAATTATCAGTTAATTCCTGCTAAATTAATTAATTCCACAAAGAATTATGTTTTTTGAAAAAATAAAATAACCTAGAAAGCTGTTTGTGAGGGGTAGGTTTAGGGTAAGGGGATGGAACAGTTTGTACAGTAGAAAATCTATTATACCTATGCAGTGTTTTGACTTTGAAACGTGCAGCGCTCGTATTTATTCAATGAAATAATAGCTTCCTCACATTTATCCATAACCCGATTCTTGTCTTTCCATCCCCAAATTTAAGACCTCTTGAAATTATAATTAAGACCTTTATTATACCATTTAAGTTTAATACATTTTTATGGTTTTAAATGTCATTGTTATTTAAAATAACACTTTTTAAAAAAAATTAAATTCTGGACTGTTGGCAGTGTGGTCGTTATGTCAATTAATTTCTCACCCTCATGTCATTCCAAACCTGTAAGACGTTCGTTCATCTTCAAAACACAAATTAAGATATGTTTGATTAAATCCATGAGCTTTCTGCCCCTGCATAGACAGCAACACAACTAACACATTCAAGGCCCAGAAAAGTAGTAAGGACATCATTAAAATAGTCCATATGTGACATCGGTGGTTCAACCGTAATTTTATGAAACTGCGAGAATTCTTTTTGTGCGCAAGGAAAAGAAAAACAACAACTTTATTCAACAATTTCTTCTCTTCTGTGTCGGTCTTCGACGCGTGTTCAGGAGAGTACAATGACATGCGTGTGGATTCCTCTGCTTGTAAACAAGGTGCAGCTCATCCAGGTTCAGAAAGCCAGCTCCTGCGTCAGCAGCACCACGACTCACCTGCTCAGTTATGAGCTTTTAGGCTGTCCTAAATCTCCCCCTTATACAGTGCACTATTTGAGTTAAGAGCCATTTATAGTGGTGTCTGAAACGGTTGTGGCTAGAAGAGATACAGCTAAAACCGGAAGCTAACAATAAGTTAAAATTTCTACCGCTTTGGATAAAAGTGTCAATGTAAATGATGTGTGCATGCCCAGTAGCCGCAGATGTATCCCTTCTAGCCTTAACCGTTTGAAATCATGGACATTGAATACACTCACTCAGTCCAATAACGCACCTCAGTAACGAGTGTACACAACCACTGGCTAGAATGTGCATTCACTTTGTAATAAAAGTGTTTATACAATATTAATATTCATTCTTATTTTCCCATTTTATAATGAAATTGTGTTATTACAATAGTAATATTTCTTGTAACATTTTTATTAAATAACTCATTTTAATCATTATTGTTAGTCCTAATCCAAATTGTAACCCAAATCCTACAAACAAGCACAACAAATCTGGTGCTTTTTTACATTTCAAGATTTTAACCAGAAAATAGCAATTAGATTTGTGCAACCCTAGTATTGGAGGTGATTTTAGACAGCATAAATTTCATGCCTGAACTTTACATTTTTGGACATCTTTATGAACCTGATTCAGTTCATCAACTCATTAGTACAGAGCTTATGAGCTGTGCTGAGGTATTCCAGGACCTGGATTATGAAATATTATAAATGACAAATAAATAAGTGCTACCAACAACAGAACAACCATTATGTAAATCACAACAGTGGCACAATCAAAAAAAGACAAACAAATCAATGGCAATAAGCTTTTTATTTAAACATTAAGGCAGTGTCTGTTTTTTTCCCCATTTAATTTTTACACTGCTATCCACAAAGCTTGCTGGTGGCCATGTTGAAATACAACAGTGTGAATTATCAATCTTGCAGCAAATCACATAAATATGTACATCTTTTTAGGTCTATTTACACTCCTCGCTATAATACAGTGGGTCTTAATACAAAAAAAAAAAAAAAAAAAAACCAATATGCCAAAAATGTG
>JAUZSZ010000101.1:18980981-18991599 GCA_034780575.1 Labeobarbus marequensis | reverse complement strand
ATAGAACTATATATATATATATATATATATATATATATATATATATATATGCATATTAAAAAAAAACTAAAAAGTGATTCATCCTACAAGTAGTCCTGGAGTGACGCACACGCTAATACATGTGTGCGCATTCACAAACACACTGACACAACACACGTCTGCAGCCATGTAATGCACTTCCACTGATGGCGTGAGTGCATGCACGTGCTTGGGGTGGGTTATGGGATGTGTGTCTCTATATGTATGAATATGTGTGTAAAGGTATCAGAGGGCATGAGCGCAGACGGACATGTGTGTTCCCGTATGTCAGTATGGACATGAGTATGTATGTGATCATGAACATCCCTGTTTACAGTAACAAGTTTCTGTTCATAAGCAGCAAACGTTCAGTCCTAGTGTGTGCGGCGTGCGGTGTGTGTTCACTCGCTGTCTGACAGGGTCTCGTATTGAGAGCACAGCAGAGGTTTGGGTTCTTCCTCCCAGGTGCGAGGTTGAGTCTGGCCCTGTGGAGGCGCCGATGTGCCCTGCTGCGTTGGGGAAGGTGAGGGTCCCGACATCATCCCGCTGGGGAGACGCATCTGCATGGTCAGGGGGTTACAGGGGAATGGAGTGGGGCCTGAGAGGAGGAACCAGGAAAAAATGTCAGAATATATATAAATATAAAATGTACAGTAGCATTCGGTAGTATTTTGTAACGTTTCTAAAAGAAGTCTCTTATGCTCAGCAAGGCTGCATTAATTTGATTAGAAATACAGTAAAAAGTCATATTTTGAAATACTGCAATTTAAAATAGCTTTTCTATTTAAATGTATTTTAAAATATAATTGATTCCTTTGACGACAAAACTGAATTTACTTGATCCTACACAAATCATTCTAATACACTGGTTTGATGCTCAAGAAACATTTCAATGTTGAAAACTGTTGGGCTGCTTGATACTTTTGTAGAAAACCCTGATAAATTTATTTTCAGGATTCTTTAATGAATAGACGAATAGTTACTTTTGATCAATTTATTGCAACCTTTCTGAAATTGATTCAGTTGTTTTAGTTGGCAGATGTTGGTAACATTTAATAAGTTTCTCACCCATATTGTGATTGTGTGTGCACATGTGTACCTGTAGATGAGGGTCTGTCCTCCCACACTCTGTTGGTGAGTGGGGTATGACGGTTACAGTCTCCCTCAGAGTGGACAGAGGACACAGATGAAGGTCTCTCTCCTCCAGACAGACCAGGACCAGGAGACTTAGTCTTGCGACCGTTAGAGCGCCCTCCTTTGGATTTAACTGAATCCAAACACAGGACACAAATCAGAGAGAATATCTGAATATGTTCCAAAATAATTCTCAGCTGGTGGAACATAACTCAAAAACAGGTCACAGATCTTTTCTGACAAGGGGAAAAAAATAAATAAATCAACTATGCAACTAATACATAGGAGAGGCCATGCTGCGTTTGTCGTAGACATGAAAGGAATGAAACAGCGCAAATTCACCAGTCATTTGGTAAAAACAAGAAAAAAATGGGGTGGTGCCAAAATGAACAGGTTGAGTCCCCGAAAAAATAACAAAAAGTATGCATTTGCATGTAACAATTTACTATAACATGCTGTTAATAATTTACATGAGCACATTTGGTCTAAAAATGGTGCTAAAACCTGACACATGCTGCCATGAAGGTAGCTGAATTATCAAGGGTTTATTTGGAGCACCTGGCAGGGAGTAGGGGTCTTCAGAACGCCCATCCGCCGCAGCTGGCGGCCCAACAACAGCTGGCACGCCAACACTCATCGAGTTGACAGAGTTAGACGGCGAGCGATCATCCATCTGTTCATCATACTTGCCCATGAGGGCTTTCCTGATGATGGCCTCCAGACCTATAGTATTACCGCTGGCCTCTGGTGCCGGGTGACTGCGCACGCTCACGGGTCCTAAAACAGATGTTACAGTGGTTATGTTAAAGATACAGGAGTGTGTGAAGTGTTATTTGGCAAGCTTTCCTTAAGACACAGGACAGTGGTATACAATGAACTGCTGCTGTAGCGAAAAGGCCACAACTGGAGGAGCTGCTCACCTGCATTTGTAGAGGCGGGCATGTTAAAGATTTCTGTCCCAGGTTGGCCCTGGTCTAAAACAGAGACAGGAAGAGATAAGTTTGAGCCCTTTTAGCCAGCAACAATAACATACATATTAATGTCAGTTAAAACCCAGCAGATTCAGTCCCATTAACTCACTGAATTCAGCCTCTGTGCCAACCACCATCTTCTTAATCATTTCCTTCTTGCTCTTGACAATAGCAGAGTTGCTCTCAGTCAGTTTACTGAAGAAGGCTGGTGGTTGAGAGCTACTGGCCGGTGAACGAGATCCCATACTGAGACACAAATGCAGAGAACGAGTAATGAAAATACAGGATGAAAGATAATGTCCAATTAGTGAATGAATCCTTTAATTGAGTCAAATAGTTTAATTGATTTGTTAAAGAATGGACCCTTTTCACAGACTGTGATGACGTGCTTCCAGAGCTATTAACAATCACATTGAAATGCAAAAAATTGTAACTGTAGTTTTCTGTCCACCACTATGGAAGTTCACCCAATCATGACGACTTCCACCTCTGAGAACCAACGAAACGTGAAAAGGGTCCATTAGATAGAATCAGTCCGAATCGTTGTTTGAACCGATTCACTCTGAGTCCGACTCCCATCGCTACTGTGTGAATGCATTTGATCGTATATTATATACCCCTGCTCTGCCTGTTCATTAGGGTAGGCGGCTCCTGGCGTCTCCGGCTCTGAAACGGCCCCTGGTGGTGAAACGGGTTCAATCCCATCAGCAGCCAGACTCACTGGAGAGGCCTTACTCTGAGGAGAAGACCTGTCTCTCCCTCTCTCCCTCTCAGCAGCAGCACCTTCTGGGGTGTAGCGGGCGTTGGGGTCTGTGGGGGTCTGGGCTTGGGGGGCACTGGGAGGACGAGTGAGATCCAGCACAGGGGAGTTGTGATAGCCAAAGACAGGCTGTAGAGATGACTGGCCCCCTATCTGGCCTTGCTGCGACTGGCGTGTGTAGTCTTTAGTGATCACCTCCTGTAAAGAGAAAACATCCATTTAATGATGTGCAAGCAGGAGACAACTATACATCTATTTAGAATATTTATTTTTTTTATCTTTGGAAAAGGTAAAATTGATCAAATTCTTTTAAAATTGCCATAACAGTTTCATTTAATTGTCTAGAATTTGCGGGGCATTTTTGTGGGACTTACACTGATGTGCTGGGCGAGGGTGACGACTCTCTGAGAGCCTTTGACAGCAGAAGGTGGCTGCTGACCAGGAGAAAGTCTGTCCTCAGACCCGTACAGCTGTTCTAGTGCCTTTTGGTGAGCTGCAGAGAGGACAGGGAAGCACACATAGACAGGAAGAGAAGAAGACATGAAAGTGTGGTTGAGTATGGTGTGGCAGAAGGCTCTGGATTACTCTGAGGGTAAGAGCAAAGACGGGTGTGTAAGCGGTGCGGTCACATACAGGCTCTGGGATTACAGTACTCAATGACTTGCTCACACGTGTGTTCAGAGATCAAGCCAACATTATGGAGGCATCTGACTGTAGCAAAGTGTAAGCACTGTGCCGATTAGCAGAAATGCTTTGAACAAAAACACAACGATAAAACAGAAGCAAAACGGGTGTTTAAAATGAGCTGTGAAGGTAGGAGAGGTGGATATATCAGCTTTATTACCAGGCCTATGAGCCAGAAATATTTTCATATTTTTTTAGCTGTACATTTGGATTTCCCCACTGTTTTCACACTACTCATTCTTATCTTTACAATAGAATAAAATACATACTGACATGACTGAAAATGAGGCTGAGTGACAAATGTGGCATCACCTAAATTAAGGGTTATTGTATGATTCCAATTCCACAATGATTCTGTTTATTTTTTTGGTAGTTTTGAGAAAGCCTCCCACATGAATGGCCTAAACTACATATTAAACAACAAAAAATAATAAACAAAAGCAATAATATTTACATTGACAACTCATGGATTCAATTCAAATGGATTGAAAAATCTTAATAGACTTCTAGCACATCCAAGAACAACACTGGTAAAATGCAGAGAAGTGAATCATGAGGAATTATTGATTATAAACCCACAATGGTTCCAGACACTTGACAACAGTTTCAGTATTTCTGAAGAAGCCCCCCGCATGAATATGGTCCCAACAATATACACTAACTTTCAAAAAGTAGACTCTTATGTTCACCATCAAAGAAAAAAAAGCAAACACTGTATCCACAAAATATTAATCGCCACAACTGCTATTTGTTATATAGCAGCATTGTTATATGTCAGCATAACATATAAATTTATATTGATATATAACAATACTGCTACATAACAAATAGCAGTTGTGGCGATTAATATTTTGTGGATACAGTGTTTGTTTGTTTTTTCTTTGATGAACAGACAGTTCAGAAGAACTGAATATATTTGAAACAGAAATATACGGTAACACTATAAATGACTTCTCACTTCTCAATCTCACCTTAAACTTTTGAACAGTAGTGTACTAAAAGCAAGACTCATGTGTTTGATACTAGTGAGATTTTAGTCTTTCGGGTGTAGATTCAATAAGACGGTGGAAGAATCCAGATACTCAACAACTATTAAGAACCAAACACCTTGAAAATCATTCAGCTCCAGATCCATCTTGACCCTCTTTCTCTACAACTTGTTAAATTTGTTTGCTTCATGCAGCTATCAAACTGTCAAAGTGCCAGAGTGCCCTCCCTCAAAAAAAAAAAGGAAATGAAACAGGAAGCAAACATGTAGAGCTATGGAAAGTTCCCGAAATTTAAAAAAAAGAGGTAAAGGGGGAAACACAAGAGGCAAGCCGATAAAAGACATTATGAAACGATGAGCAACCACATGACTTGTTGAATGACTGAGCTCTTAAAGTTCACCTCAGGATCTCTCTCTGGTCTAGAAAACTTGTCTCCAGACACGTCATTCTGGACCGTTAGGGCGTAGAGTGAATTATCAGTCCACTAAGATATACGCCTGTGGCCATTACAGAGCAGAAGCTCAAATCATTTAATGAGCTTCATTACATTAATTTGTGGAAGTTTAGACTGAAACGTGCAGAATCTCCCCACAAAATTTGGATTTGGCAAACAGTCAAATAGGTTTAGGTGATGCAAAAGGGGAGGTAAACCTTTGGTGGTCTTTAAGCAATGCTTCAGATGCCAAAAAATATAAAAAGCAATAGGCAGAAGCATATACAAAGAAAAGAAAAAAAAAAAACAAACCGAAAGAATATGAAACCGGGTTGATTCTGATCAATGCCAACCACCACAAGCGTGCACTAGGCCACAGACGTAAGGGGGCGGGGATGGGGTAGAGGAAGGGTGGAGGGATGGAAAGGTGTTGGGTGGATTGGTAGAGAACAGGAAGGACAGGGAGGGGAGGGGAGGGGAGGGGAGGTGGCGTTAACAGCCCAAAGATCCCAGAGCGTCTTACCATCACAGGTGCCGTTGGTCGCAAGCGCACCAGTCTCTGGCATCGCCGCATCACAAGAAATTTGATGCATGATTATCGCGTTTATGAAGTTGGCCGCTGTCATGGTGGTCTTACCGAGTGCTCGAAGTTCGTGTTCCTGTATGGACATCACTTTGTTTTGAGTCTTTTCCCTACTTGACGCGCTGCTGATGCCATCCCCACCACGGGACGGGATGGAACTGCTGCCGCTGTTGCTTTCAGAAGCCAGCAAGGGGTGCCCTCGACTTGTGGGCAGACCGAGGTGGGCACCAGGGGCCTGGCTGTATGGAGAGGGGTATGACCCACCGGCACCAGGGCTGGCCAGCTTGGGGTCAGACTTGGAAGAGGATGAAAGGTCCTGATGTTTGGGCAGACCTCCACGCCCATGGCTTTTGCCCCCATCTCTGTTTGAATCTTTAGCGTTTGAGTCTGTACCGGATGGGTAACCCTCATTGGCTAGACCAGACCGAAGGTGCCCACTGAAGCCCTGGTAGCGAGCAGATCCTGGTGGCCTGAGGAAAGGTAAAGGTAAACAAATTATGTTGTTTATCTCACTGGACTGACCATCAGGTAGCAGTTTGAGCAGTGGAGACTCACCGCAGCACAGAGGGACTGTTGTGCTCAGAATTGGGCAGGCTCTTTGAGCTGGTGTTGTGCAGAACGCTAGGTCTCTGCTGCAGGCTGTCCTGGGGACGAGGGGAGAGCGGAGATGACTGGTGACTGTATGGATGAGACGGGGGACGAGAACTGCTGCTGCTGCTGCCACCCATCTGTTCGGGTGCTCCTGTTTGGACACAGTGTTCAGACATTTAGCAATGCTGACCTGCATATTGATTATTGGCTAAAGTACACTGATACCGAATAATTCAATTTTAATCCAATTATAATTACAGCTACATATATAAAGCTATATAGAAATTGAAAACCTCAAAATCTAATAAAAATGACAAAAGTACATTACTAAAATAAACTAAAATTAAAAAGAAAACTGAAAATATAAAAAAATAAGTCAATTAAACATTGATAAATACTATATAAATGGTTTTAAAATAACAGCTATAAAACAGTTAATGATTTATCAAGTTAATAGTAAAATCTGTCAACAAGCTAAATTAATTACAATTAATCCTATAAATATTTGCTGACAAAAGCCCCCAAAGGCGATGATATAAAGACATTCCATAAAGTAGCTGTACACATTAAAAATAAAAGGCAGTGAGGGCGCTCACCTGGTCTCCATATAGGGGCATGTTCCACGTTACCATGACTGAGGGACTTGTCGCGATCTTTCTCACGCTCTCTCTCTCGGTCTCGTTCCCTGTCCCTCTCTCGATCCCGCTCTCGGTCTCTCTCACGATCCCGCTCTCTTTCCCGCTCTCTCTCCCGTTCTCTTTCTCTCTCGGAGGATGACGAACTGCCTTGGATTTTGCTCATGTGAGAGGCTCCCACTGTTGAGAGATAGAGGTATAAAGTGAAATTCACTTACAAAGAAAATTAGTTTTAAATCACCATGTTGTTTAAGTGTGTTGCTTTGTACCTGGTGAGATGGGAGATGTGTTGTAGGCTCCACTGGGGAATGCTGGAGAGGTTCCTGGGATGTATGTGATACGATCCATGGGAGATGCAGATGTTCCTGCAAATGGACAGAAAAAATGAACGTGCCTCTGATGATCATAAGTATGTAACATGTTGCTTTTATTTTTGTATTCAGCTACATGACCAGGTTATTTGGACTAGTTCTCCAAAAAAATTAAATATACCATTGTTTACTAACTATCATGCAATTGTCAGTGAATAATGACTTAAATTGTGCTCTATCTCTTTAGAAGGTTTAAAATATGTGAAGTACTAAAGCCCCCTTAAGGACCCCTCACCTCTGGGTGTGGGTGAGTAGGCTAAGTTAAGAGACTGCTCTCGAGGTGTTAAGCCTCTGAGCAGGTCGGGTCTCTGGGCAGCCATGGCAGCAGCAGCTGGCCACTGGTGCATCTGCTGGGAGGTAATGTAGTCATTGAAGAGCGTTTGTCTGTTCTCCAAGGCTGCTGTTTCAGGGAAACCTCTAATCAGGTAGGGTGGGTAGTGGTGAGCATAGCCAGGGCCAGGGGGCAGGTGACGTGGTAGGTAATATGCTGCTGTGAGGAGACAAGACACAAAGTCAAAGCCAGCTGACAAATACATTACATAATGCATGATATACTACAATTATTTTCAAATATAAGTTTGGGGCCAGTTTGTTAAAGTCTATTTTGTTCACCAAGGCTGCATTTATTTGTTCAAAAATACAGTAAAATGTTGTGAAATAATAAAACAACTGTCTTCTATTTGAATATATTTTAAAATGTGGTTTATTCCTGTGATTCAAAACTTAATTTTCAGCAATCAATAATCCAGTATTCAGTGTCACATGATATTTCTGAAATCATTTTGGTATGTGATTCGGTGCTTAAGAAACGTGCTATTATCAGCGTTGGATACAGATGTGCTGCTGAATTTTTCCAGGACTCTTTAAATATGAAGTTGAAAAGAACAGTGTTTATTTAAAATAGAAATGTTTTATAACATTATAAATGTCTTTACTCTCTCTTTTGATCAATTTAAAGCATCCCTGGCAAATAAACGTGCTAATTAGAAACTTTTTTTTTTACTGACCCCAAACTTTTGAAAGGTAATTTCAAACACATTTAATAAATAAATAAAACGGGAAATACCCTGATATCATTATACATTTTAATAAAAAAAAAATTAAAACATTTTACTGGTCTGGAAATCACACGTTCCCTGATATTTCCAAGTATTCCACAATCACGGCAATTTGCACCCTAATATTTGTTCTGCTAAACTGCAAATACCTGGCTCAATTGGGATTCCCCTGGGAAGAGTTGCGGGTTCAAATGGTAGAGATATCTGGCCACGGTACATATCCGTTCCCAGCCCCTGCAGGATCCTCTCATAGGCCAAAGACGCAGTGTGCTCACCAACACCCAATGGAGACTTAGTGGAGCTCACCTCTCGAGGGGTGGGAGTGGCTTTTCTCTCCTGCTGCTGGGCCTTACTAGAGCCTAAGTCACACACAGTGGAAAAGCATTTAAACATCACACAACTCACACCAGCTACTGAATGCCAGTGATTGGTAGAATACAATACCTTCATGTGCACGCTGTGAGGTTTCTCTCCCTGACAGTGGAGAGGCTCTGTGTGAGGGCGGAGGGTAGCCGGATCTTTTGTGATCTTCATAGCCCACTGGACTGTGGTGGGGTCTGCTGCTCTGCTCTCCACTAAGTGCCAATGGAGAAGTACGGGACAGAGAGCCGGGGGTGCTGACTACAGCGCTGGGTCGTGATTTGCTCCCTACCTCCTCATAACGGGCCCTGTCAGACCCTCTGTGCTCGGGCCTGAGCTCTAGATGAGAGGACAGTCCAGAGTAAGGACGAGGAGAGCTAGCGATAATGGACCGCACATCATGGCGCTTGGATGAGCCAACAGGCTCTTGTTTCAGAGGGGTGCCCTGTAGAACAAACATTTAGTGAATATTCAGTTAATTTGACATTGATATTGATGTTTAATGTATACAGTAAAGGCAATATTTTAATCTTATCAAGTCTTGTTACTTTTAGATTTTCTTTATATTTTTGAATGTATTTAATGGACAACCTATTAAAGAATTTATAGCATGACAAATGTAAGGATTTTGATCCAGAAGAAATGGGAAGATTTATTTGTTCCTTCAGGCACCTTTTTTTGTGTAGAGTTACAAAAATGTACCCTAGTCCTCATAATTTTGGAAATTTCAGTATTTATAGCCCTAGTGTATTTTCAGTAGTTTCAGGCAAAACATCAAAATATGAAATAAACATGGTAAGAAAAGTGTTTTACTTTCAGCATTTTACTGTATTAAAATTAATTTGTCAGATATCCTACTATAACAAGAAATCACCAATCAAAGCCAGTCACCTGGGTGATTGAGCCCTCCTTGGGCTTGCCTATCACAACCCCCTCAGGAGGGATCAGGTGGATGGAGCGTCCTCCCTCTTTGACGGTGGTCACCATACTCTCGTGAGAGCGTGATTTCAGAGTGTCAGTGGGATGACCAGGGCCACGGGGTGATGGGGAACCCTCTCTTTTCATCTGTTTAACCTCCCAGCGCTGACAGTCATCCCGCGGGATTCCTGGGAAAGAAAAAAAAGAGATGTAAGGCAAAGGAAATGAGAGCAAGAGCTAAAAGTGATCAGTTCAGGTTGAGTTTCTGAGATCATGCTGACCTTGGGATATAGATCCACGGATGTGGTGTAGATGAGGACTATCACGCTCGTGAGGCATTGCCCGACTGATCAAGCCTGCAAAAGAGAGAAACGGCATGTGAAGGAACATTAACTGGAAAAAGGATAAACAGTGGAACTCTGTTGTCCATGCTTGTTAAAGAAGGGCGTCTTATGCTCACCTTCAGCGGCAGATAGTGAGTCTCTGATGGGTGGCACACGAGAAATGCCAACCTCCATCATGTCATAGGTCCTCTTCAGCCCAGCCATGTCTCCACGGCCCTCTTCCTTAGAATTTGGACCCCCTGTGTGTTCAAACACAAACAGTACTCAGAGACAACTTCTCCATTTATTATGTTTTGAGCATTTGCATGTGTGTGTACACTTACGGTCAAAGGAAAGTATGTGTCCACTGATGCCCTCGTAGACTACATGCCCCTTAGGAGGAGTGTCTTCTCTGCTTCTCTCTCTGTTGGGGCTGTCTTCAGTGATCAGACGGGTTATTGTGCCCTTATACAAGACATCTGCAGGAGTGCCCTGAAAGAAATGATAGGAAAGGCTTGAAACAGAATGATAATTTCTTCTTCCCGTTTGTGACGTATATCCAAGAGATACTTTATTTAATGGGGGGGTGTAGGATGTAACTAGTGCTGTCAAATGATTAATCGCGATTAATTGCATCCAAAATAAAAGTTTTTGTTCACATAATATATGCATGTGTACTGTGTATATTCATTATGTATATATACATCCACTCACATACAGCATATATTTTGGAAATATTTACATGCATATACATTTATATATTTATATTCTTATATTTTATATTATATAT
>JAUZSZ010000101.1:18943579-18953978 GCA_034780575.1 Labeobarbus marequensis | reverse complement strand
GTGCGCCGGCCTTTAGCGGTTACAGGAGGCTCTTTCTCCTCCCCGTCCTCACCAGAGGTGTCATCTCTGCGAGAACAGAAAAAATATATCATTATCATAGTTGCATCATGCTCTTACTGCAGCAAAATTACTCATACATCATGTTTGATTATTAGCCATTGTTTGCATTTTTTTAATCAATATCAGTATGATAGATAGAACGACAGATAGATAGAATGATAGAACGACAGATAGATAGAATGATAAAACGATAGACAGAACAACAGAACGATAAACAGATAGAATGATAGAACGATAGATAAAGAACAATACATAGATTAGAACGATAGATAGATATAATGATAGAACAATAGACAGAACGATAGAAAGATAAGAACAATACAGAATTGAACAAAAGATAGAAGGATAGATAGAATAACAGATAGAATGATAGATAGAACAAAACAGAACGATAGAGTGATAGATAGACAGAATGACAGATAGAATGATAGGACGATAGAACAACAGAATGATACATAGAACAACAGAATGATAGACAGAACGACAGAACGATAGATAGAACGATAGATAGATAGAATGACAGACAGACAGACAGACAGACAGGGTATCAGGCAAAATTTCTTAAAATCAGAGGATTCCTATTAGAAAAAAATATTTTTAATATAACTTTTTGGACTTGCTGATAATACACACAGATCCAAAAAAGCAATATATGAATGTGAAAAAACTATGCAAATGCTGGCTCACTAGCTACTGTAATCCCCTTCAGCCGTACGGCACAGTGTCAGGAAGAGGCTGTGGGACGAGCAGACCCTCATTTATCTTACCTGCACATTATCCATCTTGCATACACAGTACTAAATATAGGAGCAGCAGTTGTGCCCGCAGGCTGAGAGAATCATGGGGGACAAGTCCGAGAAATGCACAGACTCGGCTTAATGCACTCATTTAATGTATAGCTGGCATACTGGGGCGTATACTGAGGCCTGTGTATTCGGGCCAGTGCTAATGTGCTCTAATCACACCCTACAGTATTGCTGACTGCACAGGTTTAGTTTAGATTAATACACTGTTATCTGTGCTTCCCTAGAGTATTTTAATATAGTGTGCACCTGCGAGTGAACTAGTGTTCAGAAACACACAGCTCACTAAATTAGGCTAAAATGATACAGAACCTGCATCTGCAGAGCCATTGTTCAGTGAAAACTAGAATGCTGTGTTTCTACTTGGACCAGTCTATTATGCTATTAATATGAATCAAATAACCTTACTGAGAAGAAAAAGATTTTTTTTATTTAGAATTTTAATGTATATTAATTTAATTTAAATGTGTATATAAGCTAAAAAATAAAATTTATTAAAATCTATATAAAATATATTTTAATGAAAACATTTTATTTTTACTTTAAATACACTTTTTATATTCAATATATTTAACTTGTTTTTTATTACTGTTTACCTTACTGATTACTTGAAAAACTTTAATCGATGTTTACTTGAAAGTAACTGTTTAAATTAAATTAAATTTAATTTAATTTTTGTGGTGGCAAAAAAATAAATTAAAAAGTCTGGTATTGACTACTGAAAATTTGATATCATGACCAGAGTCTGTAAAATCCAAACTGCTTAAAAGAGCTCTGCATCGGAGGACTTTAGCACTAGCGTTGAGTGGCAAGTCAGCAGAATGCTTTTTCCACCTGCCGGTTATATAACTGTGCCTTCGCTGTTTAAGCTGAATCACAGAGTAAAAACAAGCTGTAAGGCCACGGGTTCAAAAGATTTGATGAGAGAAAATGCAAGGAAAAAACAGCTGATGGATGGGTGTGAGATGAGAGGGAGAGATGGTGAGTAAAAGAGAGAGAGATCCTCACTTCATGCCGTCCTCTTTCTCATCACCCTCTGCTTTCTCCTCCTCACGATCTCCCTCCTTCTCTTTCTCCTTGTCGTCTTTCTCTTCCTGGTTGTTGCGATTCAACTGTTGCTGTGCCTGTTGGTTATTCTGTGAATGCAGCCAATCAAAACACAGCAAATTAAAATCATCAAAAATCAAATTTAAATCATCTAAAACATTACTTGCACTCAAATAAATCCTCTCCCATCTGCTGGAATGAATGGACATCCTGATTAAAATGTGAAAAATGTACACGAAAGCTCAAGTTCACCTATGATCTGGGTTTTCCTTCACATAAGAACTCCATTTTGAATTTTGATGCACCACAAACCATCTATTTTTGTCAGAAAAGAGAGTATGCTCCATTACAGCTACTCCAAAAAGAAAAAATTGATGACAGAAGGATGAAGGGGGAGGGTACAGAGACAGAATCTAAGGGTACTGAGGACGGACAGATCAATGGAGTGAAAGAGTGCAGGAATCTCGACATCTCCACGCTCTGATTCTGCCTCAGAGCTTTTTAGTTTGACAGACAGCACCTCATATAACCTTACACACACACATACACACGAGCATAGTCACATTACAGGACAATTGACTTGACATTTGAACAAATACATTTAAGCAAAAATTAATATTCCATGCCAACCAACCGATTCCAAAATGAGATTTAAAAAAAAAAAAAAATCCTTCTCAAACAGTAAAATTAAACGTCATGTCAGCTGCCCACATCCCTCATTACAGCGCTGCATGCACGCACACACACACACTCAGTTATTCATGCACAGTTAAACACATATACAGATGCATTCATCCATACAGTAACTTGTTTTCTGTTTTTCTGTATCCCTTTTGTTCATGCTTTCTTTCACCCATCAGGCTCATCCCACTGTATCCCTTGCTTTCTGTGTTTGTGGCACTGGCTGAGAGCATTTTAATGCAAGCCCATTAAGATCAGGCGATATTTAATGACCTGAGCAGAACCACTCCAGCAGCAGAAGACCAGTAAAACAAATGTGTTTGGGCTGTGGGCTCATTATTCTATCAGCTTTTATTGAGCCTGCTATTATTGCAGGCAACACACACACACACACATACACACACACAGAGCTCCACCTCATGCTCTCCTGCTTTAAAACAAAACATTTCATACATTCACGATGCAACAGTTCTCTCTGTGCGTGATCTCCCTCACACACACGCATACAGAAATGAATGAGTGTGTAAGATCAGGAGAGAATCACTGCAGACTCCAACAGGGCACAGAGCTAGATAATTACTTCATATGGTTTGAGCTCACTTTGAGTTGTGCACCTGTGATACTCATTAGAATCATGCTGATTTATTTTTAATAACACACTCTCATTAAAAAGACAAGCCGAATTCACACCACCACTATAAACACTATAATTATGAGGTACGTGCTGTAAATGAGGGGAAAAATCCACAAGCAAATAAACAATGTTTCTACTATTTAATACGCCATAATGAAGTTTTCAGGGCTTATGCTGCATTCCATTCAACTCAGAAAGTCATAATTCCAGCTTTCTACTTGTAAAGACACCTCTTGATGCAGGACTTTTAATTTCAACACTCTTGAAGACTACAATTGATTTTGCAGAGAGGTTGGTGACATCATGCAAAATGGCAGGACTTTAAGCAAATAACATATCAGTGTTTCATCGTGCAACACTACACAATAATAAACCTGTTTGCATTGTATGAAATATCATAAATGATCTTCTCTGTTGATAATCACACTCCTCAAAAACATTCTATCATTGGCATTTTGTTTCTTTATACATGATTTTCCAATACTGTATCTCACACCCAACTTTGAGTGAAACACATCATTAAAGTGTCAAAGGGCATGCTGGGAAATGTAGTCTCATTCTCACCTGGCTCCTGCCTCGGCGACGGTAGCTCCTGCGAACAATGTTCTTGTAGTTCTCATTCTTCTTAGTCAGGTAGTAGAACAGAACACACTCAGCCACCGTCTGTAAGTGGACACACACACACACACAGTACTTCAAACCTTACTCGTTATGCTCATACACTATGATCATATTCATGCACACTGCCTGCAGTGCAAACAATGAGATGAAGAGGATGGTATTAATAAAGACGCAGGTGTACCTTTCTCTCCAGAAAGGAGGCTATCAGGGCAAAGTTTTTTGGGTGCTGGATAAACCTGCAGTGAGGGAGAGGAAGAGCTGTGATACAGAGCAAACACAACCTACAAATGCTGTGTGATCATCTTTAGGTGAAGGTTCCTCATTGGGTTATGCTTAAGAACTAGACTAGACAAGATCTCTCTCTCACTTCCTTTTGCTGCTGACCTCTGCATCATGATCCAGAACTTTACAGAGCCTTTGCCACTCTCAAACCAAATATGACACAGCTTGGTAGTGCTGCACTCAAATGTATTTCTTTTTTTAGCAAAACACCAAAACAGCTCTTATTTAGCCTAAAACAAAAATAAAGGTTTGGTAATTAAATTTCAGTAATTTGGTAATTGAACTCTGTATGCTATTCAGGGTGTTGTGTTTACAGGTGGTAAACCAGTCATAGTCAATTTCTTTGGCAACAAGCCAGCTGAACAAATTTTCTCTAGCATCCTTTTTGGTTAAAGTTAAGTGCGTTCACACAGCTGACAGAGTTACCTGTTGCGACTTATCTACATTATGCGCACAAAATCGATGCTGACACAATCAAAATGTGTCATCAGAAAAGTGCTAATTAATAATTTCAACCCTCTAATGTATTTGCAGGCAAAATCCAGGAATCTATGCAGCTGGGAATTTCATGAGATGATTTACCACATTGACCAATAGAAAGCTGCTTGGTTTAAAAGTGACTTTTGTGTGAGATGTGCTTCATACATCGCTGCACCTTTTTTGTCTGCGAAAATGCATTAAATTTTGTTCTTTTCATCTTAAATTTTTTGCTCAGGATCATTTATTATGATCCCGAGTCCAAAATGTTTGCCTCACAGCACTTTAAGCTTAAAAGTGGTAATTCTAAAACTGTACAGCATGTTTATTTCAGTTGAATGATCTTTTTAGTTTGCCTGCAGAAGACTGGAGACATCTGCTCAAGCAGCCGTGCTTACATCAGCATCAGCACAGAGATGTAGGTTTCAGCTGTTCGCTTTTCACCTAGTGCTGCACCACTAGCCAGCTATCAAAAATAACCAATGCACACAAAAACTGCTGAGCTCTCGAAAACCAGGAGAGAGTTGCTAAACCACACGCTGATACATTTCAGTACCGATTTCATAACTCCTCATTCCTTCAAGCAAAATCAACATACACATCAATGCAAAGAAGACAGAACGTACTTCTCACGAAAAGTGTCCTTCTCCTGTTCGCTCCACATGTTCATGACCTGTCTGTCTTTGTAGACCTTCATGGGATCGCTTATCAGCCCGTTCATGTTGATGAACTTTATCCGCTGCTGCTCGGCATCAAACAGCATGGGAGGAATCACAGCTAACTGACGCATCTGCTTCTCTGAGTTCTGCAGTGAAAGGGAGAGAGGGAGAGAGAGAGAGAGAGAGAGAGAGAGAGAGAGAGAGAGAGAGGAAGATGCAGTCACAAAAATGAAATGAAAATAAATATGCGACAAGAAACCGAGAAACAGTAATGCCAAAAGCAAGGCAGAGACAGTCAGCAAATATGTGGCCACTGAATCTTATGTCTGTGTTTAGGAAGTGCATCAGCCACAAAACCCTACTTGTTGTGTAAGAGACCTTTAGTTGTGAAGCCACTTTGATATTTGTGCACTTTTTCCAGACAGACACATAAACAATCCTTTTACATCATGAGTATGCTTGTCTATTGAGTCTAGCAACGTTTTCAGAATCGTTACTGCAGTTTTGGTAACATATACACTTACTGTCCATGTTGTTTGGTGAGACATTTACTATGTTTTTGAAGAAGTCTCTTATACTCAGCAAGGATGCATTTGTTTGATTTTTGTATTTTATTTGATAGAGGTATTTTCTAATATAATTTTTTTTGTCGTCACTTAATTTAATGCATCCATGCTAAATAAAATTATTTCTTAAAAAAATTTTTTTTTACTAACTAAATATTTAAAAGGTAGTGTATTATATATGATTTGAAAGGCTGCAAAAGCATAACTTTAACTATTTGTTGTCATATGAACAAACTGCTTTTGCTTCATTCACCAAATTCTCACAAAGTTCATTCAGTGAATGATTTAAATTATTTCAGATGGCTAACTTGTGAGCTGATTCATTAAAAGTTTACTGTATGTGAGTTAATCGTTCATGAATTAGATTACTGTTTTGAATGCACAACACAATATGAAGAGATGTGTCTTGACATTAATTCACGGTACAGTGTTTAATTCATGGTAAAATGTATTCTTCTATGGTGCTGTAGATTTGGCACTGGAAAGCAGTGCAGGAAACAATGCATTTATGCCTGCCTCTTGCTCTGAGATGCCATCCATGATCTCAGAAACCTCATGTTCGCTGCGGGCTGCTGAAGCCAAACCCCCACCTCGCTGAGCCACTCGACTGTAGAGAAACACATATAAATATAGAAATAAATATACTTATGAAACCACACATGACCACGCAAATGTCTCCAAAGCTCACAACAACATAGGACCACTCACTTCTGCATGCGCTCCTGCAGCTCCCTCTGTTTGCGGATC
Source organism: Labeobarbus marequensis (assembly GCA_034780575.1). Classification (NCBI taxonomy): domain Eukaryota; kingdom Metazoa; phylum Chordata; class Actinopteri; order Cypriniformes; family Cyprinidae; genus Labeobarbus; species Labeobarbus marequensis. The sequence continues at coordinate 18,947,401 of JAUZSZ010000101.1, read as the reverse complement.
TCAGGAAACTGTTTTTCATAATACTCCCGCACTTTGCTCTCTTTGGCTCTGCGGCGTGGGTTATTCTCGATGCGCTCAACTTTCTTCTCCCAGGCCTCCATTAGCTGGTCGTAGCGCTGACAGAATTTCTGTTCCTGAACACACAGGTCAAAACATAAATGGCTAGTTTCCACTGAGCGGTACGGGTCAGTACAGTACGGTACGGTACGGTACGATTTGGGACGGAACACCCTGATCCAGCTTGCGTTTCCACTGCCAACATTACACTTACTTAGTCGTGGTGTATGCCGGAAAGTAGCGATCGACAATAAAGTGCGACGATAAGCCCAACTCTGCCTCTTTGTTAAATGTCAGTTTTAATGAACAATAATAGCCATTATAAAAGTATAAATACAAAGTATAAGAGGCTTATATAAGAGGAAATGAAGACAAAAGCAAACAATTCAATCAAACGTATGCTACAAAGTCAGAACTGTAATACGGTAAAGTTCAAAATAAATAGTTAAACATAACTTTGTGTTCAGCCAAAACGATATGACCAGGAACAAATAATAGATTCATGAGACCAAGAATACCTGTGGTCACTTAATACCTTAATCACTACAGAGACATCAGAGCCAGGGGCAAATGTCGGAAAGACTAACCGAGCTAAGGCTGCTCTAGGCAGATACATGAGCACTGAGCGCCCGGTAATCACCTGGAGCTCCGAAATCGGCACAGTAAATTTTCCAAATAGGCGCCATCTTTATAAATAAACCACAAATTTGAGTTTTAAACAACTACATTCTGGCCTGAAAAACTCTTAAAACTACATTTCATGACACAATAACAGTAATATTTTGAAAATTATGTGAAACGTCATTGCCCAAAAACCTACAAGTCCACAAGAACAGAAAAGAACAGGTATTGAGAAATGGCTATTGTCTGTGTAAAAATATAAAATACACTTATTTTTTTATTTACATACTCTGATGTAAATAAGCCCAACACTCATGAACAGCAGAGCGGAACGAGTGAAGAAGCTTTTTCCCCTTGTAGCACGCACAAGTGACTATTCTAGTCAATCAGTCAACGTTCTGCAGTGAGTTTAGCTCCACCCTTTTGGTACCCTTTGCTGTGCTAGGCACCCCAATGGAAGGGTACCAAAAAAGTGGTATGGTACGGTTTGCTATTTTGGTACTATTCACAACTTCTGACAATGGAAACGGACATAATTGCGTACTGTACTGAACTCCGCTCGGTAGAAACGAGCCATTATAGCTTAAGATATAGCATGAGTATCTGCCAATACCAAATTTTCCTATAGGAATGTCTGTTTGGTGCACACTTCAGTTATTAAAATCAATCCAATGTATAAAGAGTTGTGCAGAGTAAAAGAAATAAATGTATGATGTATGTTGATGTATACGTTAAAAGATGCACTCTCACTCTCTTTGTGTATACATACACACACTGTATATAGACACTGGTAGATGTATGTTACAATGGTAGACATTGTAAACAGGCTTTGTGGTTACAGTTATGAATAGGGGTCGACCGATTATCGGCACCGATATTAAGCATTTGTACGATTATCAGTATCGGTCAGTTTCAAAACCGATGTGCCGATAAAATTTAATTTTGAAACTGACTATTTGGCTCTGATGCAGCCTGTCGGAACTCACCCCTCTGTGGCCTAGAGCAGTCTACGCCCACCGCTCATCTGATTTTTTGGGAGTCACGAGTCCGACCAATGAACATGGAAGGCTAAAGGCACTGAAAGCTTTACACTCTCACACTGAAAGCGCTTGCTAACTGGAGCTGCTTCAGTATCACACATCAGTTGTCTCTCAAAGGCAGCAGCAGATGTTGCTGAAGTTGCAATAAATCACAATCCACTACACTGAAGTTGCAAAACACCTCAATATTATCTATTTATGGTTTCCGCAATGGGACGGAATCACAGAATCCAGTCATATGGAATTTACTGTATAACGTGGAATGCCACGGAATTTGTTAAAGTTTGGATGAATTAATCAAATGTAGGTCAGTACACTTAAGTCGACTCGTGCTATGGACTAGTATCTGTAAATATTAAGCAGCAAAAATACTATTTAAATATGAATCCTGCATGTTCTGCATGTCTCTGTATATGTTAATGGCACAGACGCGCGGTTTCGTTTACTACACACATACTGAAGTGTGCGACGCTCGCGGTGTTTTCAACATCTGCCGTCTCACTAAATGAGGACATAAATACGTGAACAACATCCCCAGAACTGCTCTGAGAGTTACTTCATGAGAAAAATAGTTTAACTCTCATTTGATTAAAAGATAAATGAAATGAATGATTGAAAACAAGAGTAAGAAGTGCAACCAACATCAGGGAAGGCCGTTTTTGTCAGAGCCCTTGTTATTCTTAATTCTGACATTAATTTCCATTTTTACACCAGACGCACACATCGGTTAAAAATATCGGTTATCAGTCTACTTGGTCTGTAATAATCGGTATCAGTATCGGCCCTGAAAAACACATATCGGTCGACCCCCTAATCAAACTGTCTGTGTAAATGCATCTTTTGCTTCAGATGCAGCTTCTGTTTTCTCAGCAGTGGAAAGAGTTTAATACTAATTTCATTTGAATGGTAACAACTCTACAGTTTCTTATGGTAACTGAATTAATTGAAACAATGTAAGAATTTGATGTGAAAGATGACACATTTAATGAGGTTAGAGGACAAAATGACCATTTATAAACATAGTGGGAAATGACATCTGTTTTGTTACTTACAGCAGCTCATTTTAAGTTAATGATTTCTTCCTCTTTCCAGTCACAGACCACTTTAAGAGTTAAGTGAGAGAAAATCTGTAACTTAGTCCAGATTGGGGGAATTGTAATGTTTAATAATTTCTTTTATGATGTAAATCATTTTTCCATTGAAATTTGTATCGGCAGGGCACACTTCCAAAAAATCGGAATCGGCTAAGAAAATTGCAATCGGTGCATCTCTAATTAAAAGCGGCTCTTTTAATATGGGCATTTTCTGAGGAATTCAACTTTTGTTTCATATAAACTAGGGCTGATTGTTTTCTCACTTTCTCTCTCTCTGATGGGGAAAGCAGGCATATTTGTACTGGATTTGTAGTGTAGAATTTGTTGATTTCTTGAATAGAGAGAGATGGAGTTGTGTTGTTTACTGGTTGTTTATTGCTGGAACTGATGTGTCACTTAGGTTGAGTCATGACTTTGAATATGGCTATCCCAATCAGAATTTAGAGTCTAAACTATCTGTTTATAATATTAGTTTTACTGTTCTGAGTACTTTCAATTAAAGTTGTTGTTTTTTTATTGTGTTTCTACACTTCTCACATTTACTCATTTAGTTTCAGTAATCTGATCTTTTAGTTTGTGCCCTTTAAACTCAATTTTCAAAAGAAAATATTCACCATTTGTAAAGTATTCCATTCACTGGATTATTGAAAAACAGATATTTACACATGAAAATCTAATCCTTTTTAATATGTACGGATATATGTATATATTAAAAATTATAGATTAAATAGATTTTATTAGATTTTCATGTGGAGATAACTATTTTTCAATAATCCAGAAATTATTGAAAAAAATAATATCTGGAAATATCTATTTTTCAATAATACTTAAAAATAATAATATGTTTTTAATACTTTTTAATACGTACAAAATAGTGAATAATTTATTTTTTAATACACATTTTATATATTTTTAATATATCTGTTTACACACAAATCTTTTTTGGTGTAGAGAAATTTCTAATAAATTTCTAATAAATTTCATAAATAATTACAAAGAAATGGCAAGTA
>JAUZSZ010000101.1:18711234-18723220 GCA_034780575.1 Labeobarbus marequensis | reverse complement strand
TGTGACATGATGACCTCAGGAGCCTGTAAAAATGAACAAGACGAGTAGCAGTCTCAGTATTCTGCTGTAGTCACTCAGGAATATCTGAAGTAAGTCATACAGAGTAAGTCTGAATATCTTATACTTAGTTATTTTATTTTGATAAATAAAATAAGCACTTTATTGTGACATACTGTAAATTTTCTGTAGGGCTACATGAATATGAAAGGCTGCAGTTTAATTAAATAAATACATGTGCCATGCATTTTAAAGTGAAGCGCAGCACTGTGTTCTTTTACACACATGCAGCTCATGATCTGGTGTTTTCAGAGTCTCAGAGCGACTTAAAACTATGTTTTTTAATCACATTTTAAATTGAAATTGCGATTAGATTTTTCTCCAAGTCATGCAGCCCTATTTTTCTGAACTTTTGGATGATATAAAACATGAAGTAAAGCACTCACCATGTACATTGGAGAGCCACAGAGTGTAGCAGCCATCGTGTTTCCTTGCAGATACCGTGCAAAGCCAAAATCAGCTGGAGAGAGAAAGAAAAATCAATGTATGGTGCTAAGGACTAAATTCGAGCGCTTGTTTTGGTAGTGAAAGATGGTGCACAAATGTTTACAGAGACTGTCTTTTAGCTGTTTGACTTTACACAGCTGTGTAGTAACACGTAGTGTCTACAAAACACTCAAGAGCAAACAGAACAACGTCGTCAACACCTAAAACAAACCATAGTCATAACACAAGAACAAAAACACCACAACCAAGCACTGCCAAAGCTGATAACTCATAATCTCATAGCCTCATAATCAGTGCAAACTGAACCAGTCTTTGCGTTTCCTTTAGTAGACGGTGTACTTTGACCCGGCATACTTACCCAGTTTGATGCAGATGTTGTTGGGGTTGGACCTGCGCCCAGTGCTGTATGAAAGAAGAATATTTTGAGGCTTCAGGTCACGATGGATGATGCCTTTACTCCTTAAAATACTCATGGCTCCCGCTAACTGCTGCAGTAACACACGGATCGTGTCCTCACTCAGAGAGCCTTTAACTATGGAGAAAGAGTTAGGAGCGACAAGTGATTTAATTTCGGTTTAATACTTTAAGAAAACACTTTGAATTGTGGGATATAACATCATTGTTTATAAAAGAGTTAGCATCCACCAAAAACAAAAAGTCTGGCTGGCATCCACCTCCAAAAACCCAAGCCCCCCTTCTCTCAGGTCACCTCTTTCCTTCCCCTCAAAACATACTTGTTTCATGCAGTCTTATTTTTAGCCCCCATGTTTTTCCACTGCAGGACAGGGCAGATAACAGACTGACAGGTGGATGAGGTCAGACTGTGGCTTGAGTTTCAGCAGGGGATCTTGGTTCTGTGCCTATGAGTCTGTGGCAAGAGTTGAGCGGGTGAAGGCAAACACGACCCCTGACGAGACTGGCATGGGACCTAACAACGCTACAAAGTCTGACAGCTTAAAATAGAGTGGCCAACACAAACATGGTAATATATAGCCACGCTGGAAACTTTATGGTTAGATGAAGATGTATTTTAACCCCGAAGAAGTGTGTGTAAGCGGATGAGACCACTTCCAAAGGGGCTCTATTTGTGGAAGCACATGTGTGAAGCAAGCTATTCTCAGAGGTCCTGAATTATCTTTCTCAGGAAAGTCAGGCAAGTTGTTTGTTTGGTGAAAATGTCTGCAGTTTCAAGAGCGAGTCCAAGACCAAAGAAAGCTCAAGGCTTCAACTGACTTCAGGATAAAATTCTGTCAACAATAAATCTTTATTATACAAACTTTTGGATGCATCATCCTTTTGTAAATAAAAAAGTAGTTGATGAATAGACAATGCAAAAATTGTACCCTAAAAACGATATGGACGCACAATATATCAAGCATGTTATTATCATTCATTAAAACTAGTATAACATTTTTGTTAATTTAAATAAAGCTAAAATAAAATGTAAATATTAGATAAAAAACTAACAAAACCAGAAATGTTGCTTTGGTGACTAACTGAAATAAGACGGAACTGAAATAAGCTGATTGAAGCAATAAATTGAAGTAAATTGAAATTTTTACTTCAAAACAACTTTAAAATTGAAGTAAAGTTAAAGCACTAAAATTAATAGAAATAAATAAAAACTAAAATTCAACTAAAACTGAAAAAATATATGTATATTAGTTAATCAAAGTAAAATGAAAACGTGATGAAAATTAAAAAAAAAAAAAAGAATATCTAAAAACAATAGCTAACTAAAAACTAAAATAACCATATAAGTTAAAGGACTATATATATATATATATATATTTATTTATTTATTTATCAATAATAATTATATTGAATGATATTGGATATTCAATTGTTCATGCCCATTTCCAATATTTTTACATTTAGATAATCTTTGCCATTATCTAACACTAAATGAATATAAATTTTTCACAATGTACAATTACAATGTTCTGATGCCTCACATTACTTTCACTTTTACTTTGCATTTATTATCTGGCTTTAGTCTCTAGTATTTACATTTTTACGATGTCGATGAAACATCGTACGAGTTTCAACAACTGCATACAGGTTCAAATGTTTGTTGTGTTGTGCAAAGGTTCTACAATAAAACCTGCACTAAAATATGTTTACTTTGACCAGCTAGAGAAATAGACCAAGCAGGTACAATAACATGGGAAAATTTGACACCTCACTTGTACAATTATCCATTTACTAATCTGTATTAACAATTTCCTAATTTGTAACAATCAGTGGTACATATAATGGTGAATTACAGATGACAGATTGAAATGAGGCTAGTGTACTTACAGTGTAAATACTCAGCCAGGTCTCCTCCATTGCAGTACTGTAAGAGGAGACAGACAAACACCGTAAGTGTACAGTCAACACAAAACAAACTCTCTTCAAAAGAAAGAGTAATCACAATAACACAAGGGCTTCAAATGGCTTTATACTGACAATAATAACAGAGAGGTTTGAATTAAGCTTAGCATAAAGGACATCCTGCAAGGAGAGGTGAAATTTGACCTCTGATTTGTTTTCTCTACTTCACAAGTCTATTTTGAGGTTTACAGTGGGTATGTGAGAGGTGCAACTCGCCATCTTGACTCACCTCCATGACAAGATAGACACATCCCGATATCTCCTGCAGAAAGAGACATGTGACACACCATTAAACATTTACAATTGATTACATTAAAGGAACACCCAGCAACATGCCATATGACAGCCATGGCACGAACTCTTCATTGTCTAGATGAGGGCAGACCTCGGGCTGGACTCACAACAGATGTCACTGACTCACACTTACTCATCATACGAAGCCTTCAATTACCTAAGCTTTCTATGAATAGTCTGTTATTATAGCGTGAGCTCACAAACAAACAATACAAATCACAATGTGTGCCTGCATTTCATGACAGGTTATATTGTATGCACACTTTCAGGTAGAGACATATCTCATTTTGCCTTTGAGTGAGTGAGTGAGTGAGTGAGTGAGTGAGTGAGTGAGTGAGTGAGTGAGTTATTTATTCATGTTTCATTTTTTATTTTGTGTAAACTTTAATGGGTACGTAGGGCAGGAAAATGTAATGCACAGGAGGTTATGAAATAGCTATAAATTTTTTTTTTTTTGGTTGGAACTTGGTTTCACACAGTCTGTTGAAGCTAAAAATAAAACTGCTTAATTCATATGCTGCTGTATTTCATATGTAAAGTCCAAACAATATAATAATAATAATAATAATAAGTATTATTATTATTGTTATTGTTACTACTAATTATAAAATTGCAAAAAAAAGTAAATTATTTACAATAATGTTACAAATGTATAATGAGTATTAAGTACAAGAAAACAAGAAAAACATTACTAAATAATAAAAATTATTATTTTTATTATATTTAATTAATATTTATTATTAAAATTAATATTATATTTATTTGAGACCAATTACAAATAATTATTAATTACATTAATAAATAATTATAATATTTACAATAATTAATAATAATAATAATTATTATTATTATTATTATTAATTAATCAAGTGGATGTCCTACTGTGTTCATTTAATAATAATATATTTGGCCATATTTCAAACCCCTGTCTGTATACCAAGCATGTTTGAAAGACGTTTCTGTCTCAGACTACTAAAGGTACTATGATTTTATGCTAATCAGTGCACAAAATAAATGCACACACAGTGCAACAAAATGCTCTTTACTGACCAAATCAAGACTACAGAGATGCTCTTATAGTGCAATAGTCACTAGGAGAAACCATCTCAAAACTGGCCTTCAACCTCTAGCCTGCATAATCAAACCTGATGTGGATTCTAGATGGTTTGTTACCCCTTCATGTCCATGTATTTTACTGTAGAAATTCTGCTCCTGAAAGCATAATGGAGCAGACCAATATGTCCACACACAGACCAAGAGCCATGGTGACCAGTTTGAATGAGGCATTTACATGGCCCACTTCTTGTGCAACAAAAGTCCCATTTGGCCGATGTCCATGCAGGCCCTGCGTGTTGCCGCAGTCAGGACAGAAGCAGGTGTCATTACCCACAGCTGACTGACGTACAGATCAGAAGCCGGCCAACGTGACAGAGTGCTGAGAGCAGCGTGCTTTAATGAGCATGTCTGTTTAAAAAGCAAAATAAATTGTTTCACAAAAGATAACAGCCCCTTATGACTTCAAAGTTATGTAACAGCTAATTTTATAAGTGTAACACAATTATTGTGGATAAAAGCTTAACGTTAAGCTTCCCCTGTATGTGTGAGTGTGTGAGTGTGTGCGTGTGTGTGTGTGTGTGCTGAACCGATGAGAAATGAAACCAGGCCATCAGCAGTAATGCAAAGTCAACTAAGTAAAGCCCTGCCCAAGGCTATAGACCACACACAGGGCAAAATACACTTAAATTATCTTCTCCAGACATATTTACCAGGCCCTGGAGACGACTGTCAAAACATTATGATCCATTAGCATACAATACTAAGGAGTTTCGCAACAACAAAAGACTAAAACAACATAAAGCTTAACGAACAAAGTTAAAGATTTCCATGAGTGTGATATGAGAACGAGAGTTGAGTTTCACTGACTAAGCACAAGTGTCATTTCCTGTGCTATTGTTCAGCTTTCACACAGGACAGCCGCCATCCACCTGTGCCCATTGTGCTGTCAGGTGGATCCACTGCTTGGCAGCTGATCGACCCTGGTGGACAAACCCAAGACAAATCCTGTAAGTGCTGGCCAGATGCAAATCAGACTGATACTGTAGCCAGTTAAAGGGGGTGGTCCTATAATTGCAGGCTTGTATAGTATCAAATGCACCTGTGTTGGTTCTAACAGTGCGTGAAGCATGATGCAGTGAGCATGAATTATTAGTGTGTATTCACTGTCAGGTCATTCTATGAGGATATTGTGGTGAGAGGTTTGACTAACTATGCAGGGTGGTTCATTCAACTGCAATTCAGTTAAAAGTTACAATTTAAAAGAGCAATCTGGGACTAGATGTGTAGTAAAGTAATGCGGTTACACTAAAAAGATTCATTTCATTAACAATTCATTTTAATTGTACCTTCATTTAGATCTGAGATTTCCAAACTTTTGTGTCAGCCGAACCCCTTTTGACTTATGATATATTTAAAGCACCCCCTGAGATTTTAAGTTAATATTTCAATAATTTAACAACACTCCCCTTTTGTCGGTCAATGAGATACAGGTAAATATTATGTTGTGTTTTATTTAGATTTTTTTTTTCTTTAATTTATATATTTAAATTAAAATGAAATGTATTAAATAATTAAATAAAATGATATATTTTAGATTATATAAGAAGAAGAATTTTATATGTGATTAATATACAATAATTTTCTTTTTTTAATTTAACTTAATTTGTTCTTTTATCTTGTCTTCAGGTATTTTAACAGTACAAACAATCTGAAGTAAACCCGTCATACTTGCTCAAGGGCACAACACCGGAGTATGGAAGGTGTAACACAATGTGTTGTGTCTCTTAATCTCTCCACCTCTGAGACAACCACCTGTCATCAGATCAGCCCGACTGCCTGGAGCACTGTCCTCTATTCATTAAGATACATTGATAAGGGTGTCCTACATCAGACAACGTCTGTTCTGTATGCAAATGATAGAGACAGGCAGCTGAATGGGTGTGCTGGGCTGGCAGGTGCTGGCTAATGCATGCACAGGTGTCAGGTGTACCCTTAAACAGACATATAGACACCTGTCACGGCTGCCATTGTTTCTTGCCTGTTTACTTTTAGTACTTTAGCCACAAAAGATATTTGAGATGATTCATTTTCTGTGCCTCTCATGGACTCCAGTTTGAATCAGAAAATGATTCACCCGTTCCTGATGCAAGTGAATGCAACATGAAATCATTACTCATGGTGACTCATATATAGCCCAAGTCTATGCACTATGGCTAAAACTGCTAATAAATGTGCGTGACGTCAGGGGCAGGGCTTAACGTTTAACCAATCAGATGAAGAAAACTGCACCCACAATATCAACACTGAGCTATGCAGTATTCGAGTTATAAATATCTTTAGTAACATGGAAAAAGCTGTATGTTTCAACAGAATAGAAACCACTTAAAATAACACAGTTGGCTTACACAATACACCTGGAACAACAACATTTGCCCGAGTTATAGCAAACAATTAGTAGGTACATACCTGAAAGTCCAGTAAACTGACAATGTTCTCATGTTTCAGCTCCTGGCGAAAACACAGATTCGCTATATATTAGTGAGCAGAAGTCATAGATGCAATGGCTTCCACAAAGAGCTTGTTATATTTTCTAAACCTTTAACACTGCTTATATAAACAGCTAAACGTTGTTCGGCCCATAGAAGCCTTTCATAACAAATGACTTCGCAATGTTTACCATATGAGGATATTTTAATAGATAAATAAATACATTACATTAAATTAAATAAACCACATTAAAAGTATAGCAAGCAAAACGGTGCACCCAAAGTTTAACTACGAAACTCACCTTTAATATCCTGATTTCTTTTCCTAGGAGCGACTGTGATTTGGCGAGATTTTTCTTGTTAATGCATTTCACCGCCACTTCAAAATCATGTTTCTGTAAATAAAGACATCGATTTACGTTATGACATTCGTGTAAAGTACTTGTTCACACATAAAAAGTCACAGCTAAACAGGCATCAACATTACAAATATACATCTTAGCATCACCTGTTTATGTCTTCCTTTGAACACCACAGCAAAAGCGCCGTGTCCAATCAAGTCCTTCCTGCGGAACTCGAATTTCCCAACGCTTTCCATCGCGTACAGACTTTAAAACCGCTCGGTAAATCCACAGGTGAGAGATCAGGGTGTGAGGGGTCCGTGTGTGCGCCCAGCACAGGACAGCTGGATCCGTCTATCGCTTCCCATCCGCTGCTTTGCACCCAAACAATCTGACACTTCGGTCATGCTCTGTATTCGCTACCTACTTGTTAATAAAAACAGAGTCGCTGTCATCGTGATCGTACTATGTAAAAAAACAAAAAACAAAAAAAAAACAAAACCTTTATTCAAAAGTAAGTCACGAAGCGTACAAATGTATGCTACATTGGATTAGGAAACGGTCAGAATCAGACTCGGTCGTGACGCCTCGGGTTCAGAGTCGTATACTGCGCTGTTTTGGTCGTCTTCACTTTCCAAACAAAGCTGTGAATTACACGCATGCGCACTACCGCTCTTACTGCGAACGTTAACTATGAACTCCTGAAAATAACTTCTCTTCAGCGTTGTATGTGGACAGATACACATTACTGGTCAAAAGTTGGGAATAATTACTGTTTTTTTTTTTGTTTGTTTATTTTTTATTATTTTTGAAAAAAGATTCCAAGGCTACATATGCTTAATCACAAATACAGTAAAACAGTAATATTGTAAAATATTATTACAATTTTAAATAATTGTTTACTATTGTAATATATTTTGAAAGTCTAATTTATTCCTGTGATACAAAGCTGGATGTTCAGAAATTTCATTCAGAAATCATATGCTGATTTGGTGCTCAAGAAATAATTTCTCATTATTATCAATGTTAAAAACAGCTTTTGCTGCTTAATATTTTGATAGAAACTGTTATACTTGTTTTTTTCAAGATTTTTTGATGAACAGAACAGGCCTAGTTCAAATAACTGTCACTTTATATCAAGTTAACTCATCCTTACTGAATAGAAGTATTAAGTTCTTTTCTCTCTTTTTAAAAATCTTACTTACACAGCCATTCAAAACTTGGGTATGACAATTTTCACAAAAACATTAAGAAGCAAAAACTGATAATATAATGAGAAATCAATCATATCAATAACAATGAGAAATGTTTGAGCAGCAAATCAGCATGATTTCTGAAGGATCATGTGACACTGAAGAATGAAGTAATAATGCTGAAAATTCAGCTTTGACATCACAGCAATAAATTACATTTTAAAATACCTCAAAATAGTTTTTAAATTGTAATACTATTTCACAATATTATTGTTTTAATGTATTTATCAAATAAGTGAAGCCTTGGTCAGCATATGAGACTTCTTTTAAAACATAAAAAAATCTTGATTATTCCAAACTTTTGACCAGCAGTGTATTAGTTATAATAATAATCATACAAAATGAACAGCAATTATTCATTATTATTAATATATCATGATGTACATTAACACCATTATCATAATGAATAAATTAAAGATTAAAAACAGTAAAGTTAATGAATAATTAACCTATTATATTCTATTCAAATTCATAAACAAACCCCTATTTATTTACTTATTTACGTTTGTTTGTTTGTTTGTATGTATGCATGTATGCACATTGTAACAAATGTTAACCTGCCCATACTTAGGCCTGTTTAAATGATATCGTCTGTCTGTCAGTTAGAAAGTTACACAACATTACAGAGTATAGTCAGATCACATAAATCTATCCTGATCAAGCTGCCCTCAAGTGATTTCAGACAATGAGTATAGACGAAGACACAGTTTTCCTCTTTTAATGGCGTAGTTTAAGTCCATTGGGACATGACAACATTGCCCTCTTGTGGTAAAATTGCACAATTACACTCACAGACACTAATCAGCAGGCCTAAATGCAATGTAAAAATAATTAAATCAAAGTCAGAGGTTGTACATGAAGTTTAGATAGATGAATATCTACCAGCACTACAATGGAAAAGTTGTATGGTATGTATGATTTATCACTATTGTTAAGATAAAAAGATGCATTAGGCTCTTAAATACCGGTGTTGTTGCTAAAGCCTACCTAAATGACAGAATCGTTAGGTTTGTGAGATATATGACTAGTTAGAAATGCAATTGTTTTTGCTCTAGCTTTTTGTTTTATTTGGAAGGAATAAGACGGAAGGCATCTTTCCCTCATCCATGTAACAGGAAATTTAGTCCATGAGGAGTTCATTAAAAAGAGGCAGCGCTCCCAAATGATCCACTCCAGGATCAGGAACCGTTTTCCATGTCGTTTTTCAGTAAATCACATTAGGAGTCCTGGTCATTGTCTTCTCTTTTGGATGTCACATACAGTTTGCATCACCTTATTCACAGAATGAATAAGAGCATTATGTGAGCACTCTGCCTGGGTTATTATATCATTCATAATATTAAATTGAACGTTTGGCATATAAACACCTCCACCCCAAACCTAATGATATATGATACTGTTGGATCATTATTCATATTCGGCTCCCCTTCTGCCCATAAAACACGTGTGGCTGATGAGCAGCACTTAGATTTGGAAAAGCCGCCTGGGAGCTTCATCTGTCATGTGCAGTGAACGTAATCAATGAATCTGCTTAATCTGCTTTTGTATCTCGACTGAACTCCACCCGGTCCCGCTGTAATCTGCCAAATCTATGAGGCATGGAGCGTGTAAGAGGTTTTAACTCTGACATGAGCCATGATGACACTTCCCGCACAACAAGCGTCATTCTCTCCAGTCCTGTCTTGGCAAAAAAGCAGTAAAACGTAATGAGACTAATGTTCAGTCCTGTCTGTTTGTTTTTCGTTCTACTGTCTGAGGTCTGTTTGTTTCTTCACTCATTACCATGCTAAATTAAATAAGTGTCGTAAAACTCTTTATTTAACGTATTAGATACACTACCGTTCAAATGTTCGGGGTCAGTAAGTTTTATAAATATTAATCAACACATTGATAATAAGAAAGTGTTTATAAGACATAAACAGGTACATTAAAACTCAAATGCAGCAGTAATGTCTAAAGAGACAATTTTATTCAAAACAGCTGTACAGGGCATATTACATAACGACTTTCATTAAACATTATATGGCAAAGACAATCAGCATGGGTACAATTTCAATGCCTCAATGTCCATATGAAATCCTTCTTCACAGTAAACCCTAAGGAAGGACTCACAGAGGGGGTCCTGTCCAACATAAACACAGAAAACACATTTAATAAGCTAATCAGTATCCCACATATCCCCGTCCTCTTGGTAAATAAACAGATTTGTTAGGAACTTGCATCATGAAAATGATGTTTGAAATGAACTGTGACAGAGCCTGTGCCCATAGATTTCTGCAGTTTGTAAATATTTTGGTTATATTAAATCAATTCTGCAGATTTACCCTTAAAATTAAACAGAAAAAGTCTCTTAATATTCAGATCTCTTATAAATGACACTCAAAGAGATATGTAGGAATATAGGACTTATAAATATGTACAACTCATGTATGGCAAATCACAGTACAGTTTTTAGACTTAAATAAAAGTTGTATTTTGCACAAAAGAAAACGGTGAAAACTCCTGATAGCATTAGAACAGAATAAATCAAGAAAACGGAATAAAAATAAAAAGTTCACAGAAAGATTTCTCACATTATAAACTTAAACACAACACTCTTTACTGAGATTTGTAGAGCTAAGCAGCTTCTGTAAAAGATATTTTACAGCATCACCTCAAAACACTGCTATGGCCATTTGTACGTGTGTTCTGAGATCATACGGCGCTATTCAATACTTCTGAAGAATATGTAAAAAGTCCCATCATATATGCTGTACTATCTTGTTCCTGCTGATAATAATGTCAGCATTTTCATAAGAAAAACATCACATGAATGGTTTAAAGACATATAGTGAATGTCCCTTGATTGAGAGACACTGCATAAACAGTTATTTTCAAATATTAAATAACAATCGGACAAGAAGTGCACTTGGCCTTTAAATGTTCATTTGGGAAAAACTCTCTTGAACTTTTAGTACTAAAACAAAGTACCTTCTGCAATTTGTTCTTGGCGGAGAGCATGAACACTAAGACATTCACTCCTAAACTACAAACAATAGCCGATTAAGCTATAATGTTGAGAAAATAAGTATTATGATACTGCATAAGAAGATCTTTCAAGCAGTATCAAAGTCTTGTTGGAACACGACAACGACAATAATTTAAAGATATACTGTATATGGTCACACATTAATAACACACTGACCTGTTTTGGTACCAGTAAATATGTTTACGAGGGCAGAATTACAGACACTGTATGGCTGTGTGTGTCACACATTGGCTTTAAAGCACTGAGCATCAGTTCTTTGCTATGTACATCACAAATGTGTCCACCTTTATAAAATGACGCAAACTGATACATATAATGACATGAGAAAACTATGTGGCACTGTGAATGAATAGCGTACAATTAGGTGTTCAGTTACTAAGACACAAGTCCCATGTTTATTGTTCTAAGGAATTATCAAATAAAGCCTTAATCTAGAAAGAAACACAGCAAATGTCCATATGGACTGTTCGTCTTCAGAGGTCTTGACCTTTTCAACAGCATCAAACTATTTAAAGGATACAACAAAGCCATATCCATTGTAGTATAAAACTGAATGTTTGTTTAATATCATGTTATTTTAATAATTAATATTAGTATTTACACATTCACACTTTATTAATTTATGTTATTCACAACTTTATTATATAT
>JAUZSZ010000101.1:18589366-18600991 GCA_034780575.1 Labeobarbus marequensis | reverse complement strand
CACACACACACACACACACACACACACACACACACACACACACACAAACACACACACACACACACACACACACACATACACAAAGGTGACAGATTACTTCATTACTGTGTACGGTCCCATACTCCTCCCACCATCTCATCACATCATCACTACTGTTGATCTTATCAGTCTTCAGATTTTTCAGCATTAGACATTGTTTCATATTGCTTTATGAGAAGGGTAAAGGATGAAGGATGGTAAACTAAAGGTGAGCGAATACGAGTGAACTATAATCAATCAATACCTTACACAAAGGGATTTGGACGGGAAATATACAGTACAAAAGTTTGGGGTCAGTAAGGTTTTCTTGTTTTTGAAAGAAGTCTCACCGAGGCTGCATTTATTTAATCAAAAATAAAAACAGCAATTGTGAAATATTGCGATTTAAAATAATAGTTTTCTATTTTAATATATTGTAAAATCTAATTTATTCCTGTGATGACAGCTGAATTGTCATTACTCCCATCTTCAGTGTCACATGGTCCAGAAATAATTCTAATATGCTGATTTGCTGCTCAATAAATATTTCTTATTATTATCAATTTTTGGTGGAGAGTGAATAGAGAGTTCAGAAGAAACAGCATTTATTTCAAATATAATTTTTTTTGCAATTTTTTGTCAGTGTTCTATACTGATCAATTTAATGCATCCTTGCTAAATAAAAAGTATTAATTTCTTTAAAAAAAGTTTAAACTGTAATTATGTATTTGCATTAACAAAATGACAAAACAAAATAAAGCAATAAATACAGGGCTTGACATTAACACCCGGGTGGATTTCAGCAGTGGCTGGAAATTTGGTCACTCCCACTAGCCACTTTGGTGGGTTGAATTTTATATAGCCTACAGACATACTGCGGTAAAAATGTAACTTAGTTTTTATAATTATAACATATAGCCTAGTTAAGCAACATGACAACCAAGAGAGTGAAGTTTAACCAGAAAACTGCAATTGAAAATTTGACATTGATTTTATACAAGAGTTAATATACATTTTAGTAAAATATTGTCAATGTTGACTGTTTTTGCTCGATTTGATTAACAAAAATAGTTCCAAATAAAAATTACAGCAGAACAGTCATGCAACTCTGAGCAACACACAACTGTGTTTCATAGTTGAATTATTCATGTTTTTGAATTAATTATTTGAGTCAATGATTCAGCGGCCTATTTATAAAGACAGGCACTTGCTTAATTCTTGAATGAATCAGCCATCTGAACGAATCATTTGAATAATTGGCTCAATGACTCACTCATTAAGATGGTGACTTGCTGCCACCTACTGTCTGTTTGCTTTCATATTTAAAAATAGATTATCTTTACATTTTTTCCAACATTTCAAATTTGTATATTTAAAAAAAAAATCATTTAAAACATCAAGATCATGACATTATGTTAGATTATAATTTTGCAGTGTAAATGCATTCATGCTACATTTCAGCTTCATTAAACTGTCTGTGTAAATGCATCTAAATACCACTTCAGCTGCCACTTTCTTCTGCAGTGGAAAGATCAGTTTTGTTAATACTGATTTCATTTGATTGGTAATAGCCCTATGGTGTCTTAATATATTAAGTGAAATTATTTTAAAAATGTAAGAATTTGATATGAAAGATGACGCATGCATTTAATACAGTTAGGGAAAAAACGCCATTTAAATACCAATTTAAATAAATTTTAGTATGCTGTAACTTCAGTCATTTAAAACAATTTCAGCATGAAAATGCTGAGTGGCTAGTAAATTTGGAAAACCTCTAGCAACAGAGGCTGGTGTGCATATACATGTGTATATTTCGCATTTTTGAAATACTGCATACAAATAAATTGTTACACTGTTTACAATTAAGCCAAAAAATATTTATGCTCTGAATGATTCAGAAAATTTAAGTTAGTTCTGAGAACATTATTTGAATTTCTAATGCAATGACAAAGATTCCAAATATTTTGAGGCTCTTGCATATTATCTATTTAATATCTAGTAACTTAATTAGAATGAATAAAATGGTAAAATGTCAAATATGGATTTTCACCACCACCTAATGAAAAGAAACCATACCATGTTGAAATGTAACTCTGTTAAATCTTTAAGGAAGTGTCAACACATGACCTTCAATATGCATGCTATACCTTTCCCGGAGGGGGCAGTGAGGCCGTTGAGGAGCTGGGAGAGGGTGAGGGGTTTGGTGGGTGAGCCGGGCGAGTCGCCCCCTGTCAGCTGACTGCTGCTCAGGATGTCTAACTTCCCAGCCTGCAACCTGAACTTCTCCAACTCTTTTGACAGCAGGTTAAACTGCTCACTCTGCGTCCGGCATTTTTCCTCCAGTTCTCTCACTTTAGCCTGGAAAAAAAAAAAAGATGGACGAAAAGAAAAAGGCTAGTATTAAAAACACAAACAGACCAATTTGGCTGGTCTGTGATAAAAGCATTGACATTTAAAACTGGTAACAGCTTTATTAGCATCTACACTTCACATTAACTAACCGATGAATGCTAATGAATAGAGCCTACCAACTCTACCAACTGTGAATGTGGTAAAAAACCTACAATACTACATCTAAAAGGAGGTTTTTCCTACCAAAAATCGCATTGTGTTCTTAGTGCGAAGGAAACTTCTCAGCTTCAGACACCAACAGAATCAAACAAAGACAGGAGTCAATCTATGTTCAGCTGTTATTGTACATCAAATCTCTGTTTTGATCATGATGTTAGTGATGGGAAGTACTATTAAATGGAGGAGGATACCACACATGCCAAAATAACAGTAAAAGCTGACGATCATTTGACGAAACTCACATGTATATTTGTACAGCAATACTACAAACCACATTAGAGGATCATGTGAGTTTGCATTTTAACAAGTCAACACAAAACTGTAACTTGACCTGTTATACTGATGTCTTGTGTTTATGCACAGTTACAAGTTCACATAAATTACTGAATATGGCTTTTTGGGCAAGGAAATTAAAGGAGGGTGGTGGAAGGGAGACATGTCACGTTCTGCAACCCATCAGTCATGTTTGTTGTTGCTGATCTGATCTGCAAACGCACATATCCATAAGGCGCTAACAGGATTTAGCACAAGGCAGCACCCATGCATCGCAACACAGGAGGAGCAGAAAGGATCAGGCAGTGAATGAGAAACTTTTACCACTGAGTTAAGAGACAGCACTTTCATTTGTACTTTTTATAAACATGCCCTCAACTACAGAGGCTGCCCTCATCTTCATTTATATCCTGTGTTTAGCGTCTTTACTATCAAAACAATGCCTCCCAAGAGGAATAAGTAGATAACAGAATGCTTTCAAACAAATAAAAATAAACTAAAATAATAAAATAAAATAACAGTCGTTTTACTCTTTGTTTACTGAAGGTAGATGTCAACTTTTATCTTTGTTTTTCATTAGATAAATATCTACTGGGATGGCAACATGCTAAAAATAATACAATTGAAATGATAGTAACAAACAATTAATTGTAATATTTAAATATAATAATATTTTTATATTTACTAGTTTTAATTTTATTTATAGACTAATATCATTATTTATATTAGTCTATAAATTAAATAAAAATGAAATTATCCTTCCAAATACTAATTATCCATTTTGTTTTAATTTAATAAAATGTATAACTTGTTATTAATGATTAAATTAAAACAAAATGATTTTTGATAGTTCATTCATTCATAGATAGATAGATATTGATATGCATTATTTTATGCATCTACTGTTAAAAGCAATTTACTTTTAATTTAATTTATAGACTAATATAAATAATTTTCCATTTACTTTTAATTTAATAAAATGTATGCATTATCAATAATTGAATTACAATGAAATGG
Source organism: Labeobarbus marequensis (assembly GCA_034780575.1). NCBI lineage: Eukaryota > Metazoa > Chordata > Actinopteri > Cypriniformes > Cyprinidae > Labeobarbus > Labeobarbus marequensis. The sequence continues at coordinate 18,597,112 of JAUZSZ010000101.1, read as the reverse complement.
TTTTTGATAATGTTCATGATGTTATAACATTATCAAAAAAATAAAATAAAATAAAAATGCAATAAAAAACAGTTGTTTGGATTTAAAGACAAGCAAAACATGACCTGTTTTACTTTGAACATTTATAAAACACATAAATACCTTTTGTCAGGTAACGTATAAAATGACTATGAAGACTGATGGTTTGTACTAAAAAGGTTCAATAATTTGATCTATGGCGATATAGATCAAAGCTATTGATCAAATGTTTACAGATCAATCATGGATGAGCAGTACAATAATTGACAGGACAGCTAAACGAGGTGACAGGAACTACCCCCAATGAATCACACAGGGAGGAGAGGCAGAACTTTGAGGAGAAGTAACTCGAAAATACCTGCATGCTGTCCAAGTGATTCTGTATATGCAAAAAAAATAAAAATAAAAAAAATAAAATAAAAAGACCAGTAACATAGTGACAAGAGATGTAAAGAACCAAACAAATCACAGTTGCACACAGCATTTCGTCAGTTTCAGAAGTCTCAGAGACCCAACATGAGTACAGTCCCCCCCCCCCCATTTTCCCTTAATTGCCCATTAATGCCAGCAATGAATGAAAAGAGAATGAACAGTAGAATATGGTAAATAAATCATAAAATAGATGTACATCAGTTTAAAACACTCAACAATGGTCAGCAAGGATATTTACACAATAACTTTTATTTATTTATTTACTAAATTTGTCTGAATAACTCAAAATGTCAAAATGGTATAAGCTAAGACGTGACTCATATGGTAGCCAGATTTTTGGCTAATATGAGAAAATATACAATGACGAATGTGGAATGTGCTGTGCTATCACAGTCAGCCAAGATACGCTTTAAAATGCATGCTTATATGCACACTCACATACACATGCACTGGCATTCATGAGCTGACATTGACATACTCACCTCTAACAGATGGACGGCACCTTCATGTTCCTTCTTAGCCTCAACCTGAGCCTATAAACAACACAAAAATAATATATAATAACGGCATTAATACCAAGTCAATCATGACACATTTAATAAAAGTCACAGCCAAAAATATTCAGACATGTTCCTAGTGTATAAGCGTTCTATTCCCAAGATTGGTTGAATAAGTTTTAGGTAACAAGGACTACAGTGCATTGTAGGGTCATTCATTGTAACTCTCAGCAGCTGTGGAAAACAGCGTTCAGTTCCACATGAATAGAGGAACATCTGTTTGAGTGTCAGCCTCCACAGCATCACAAAATGAGGGAACATTTCAGAAATATGTATGGAGATTCACCTTCAGAACAACAAAACTGGGTTCTTAATGTCTTGACTTCCTTCTGATAAGCGTGTGTATGTGTGTGTGTGTCATTTCTTCTGTTTATTCTCTTCTGTAATCACAGTGCTCCATTCAATAAAGACAGACAATAACTCAAATGTTTCAGCAGGTGACAATGTTCATGCGTTCTGGAGAAAATGTCAGATTTGATCACCTGCTCTACTGTTTCATCAGAGAGTAATTTGTTCTGAGTGGTGAGACAGCGGCACTGTTCTCTTCATTCAAACGAGAAATGAGAGGAATATTTCAGAGAGTTACCTGCAATTGCTGAAACACTTTTTCATTAAACATCTCTCTTCATTATGAGCACTTTGACAGCTGGATTTTATTCTTGGGTGCTTCTTCAATTTCAAGCATTTTTTTGTCAGAGGGGTTGATTTAAAAAAAAAAAATTAAACCATCTTTATTTTTATTATATGAAAGTCACATTAAAACTATCTTAGACACTTTTTACCATGCCTTCATCAATAATCTTTTCAAAATACCTTATATGTAAAGATTTTTATTGTCCTAAAGCTAGACATTCTATCTTAAATTATGAAAACTCATTATAAAAATAATAATTACATTTTTAATATAGAATTTAAACTAAGAGTGTAATTTCAATATTCATGTCCCTAATTCTGCCCCAATAAGGTTTTGTCAAATGATGCAAAAAGCTGGAAAATATATTTAATTTAGTGCTGTCAATCAATTAAAAAAATAACTAATTGATCACTTTTTTAATTTTTTTATTTACTGTGATTAATCACGATCAATCCCACCTAACTTTAAAGTACAAACAAAACAAAAAAGTATATTTTTCATGTTTGCCTAATGGCATCTTTTTTATGACTGATACCAATACTACTGATGTCTCAATGAAATTGTTCTTTTTTCCCTAATATTTAACCATTAACTATAGCCATTCAACATTACAGTATAATTGATAGCTAGTAATTTTAACATTTATTAGACTTTTAAAAATAATAACTTCTAATTCAAGTAAACATTTTTTTTTTTCCTCCGGCCTTAAAACTTAAAACAATCTTCACATAAACCCATTATAATAAATGTCATATTTACCTGTGCCCTTCAGCAAGTAGGAAATATACAGAAATTGAATAAACTTATCAAACACTAAATCCTAAATTAAATACAAATGAATCTTTAAAGCTAAAAAAGTTATTGATTTCCTCTCTTTTCTTTTGTTCTTTGATTAACAGACATCACAGCAGCAGCTGGTTATTAGGTTATTTGGCTGCTATTACTTTAAGAGCTTCCGCTGCTGAACTTGACGTGGATCTGACATGCACGCTCGTAGTTTCATTCATGCTTTAACATGAAATGATACAGGCTACAGCATGTGCCGCCGTATTTGCACGTGCAATTGAACAGCACAGTATATGGCTGACAGGACAGAAAAAATTATTTTTACTGACATATGGCCTGACAACATCTCATCTGACCACTGTTATTCTACTGAAGCTCCCCGTCACCGGTACCATTTCTGGGCTTCATTGAGGCAAAAAGGAGTGCGCATCTGAAAAGTCTCCTGTTTGATGTGGTTGTAAAGATGTTCTGTGTCTAAATAAACGCAATTCTTGTCAAGAAAAAAGAGACTGAAGCAGCAGTGTGAGTGGGGTGGACAACCCTAGCTCTGCCCCTGGGTTAAATATTTTTAACGCCGTTAAACTGGAAAAATTAATTGCCTCTGTTAACGCACTAATTTTATTGTATTTATTTAGAATACCTATGATGCTCTGAAATCAGCGATGAAGCTATGAAATCAGCCATAGCAAAACAAAGGAGTTATTTTAACAGTCATGTTTAAAATGATTAAAAAAAACAGATAAACATATTAAAGACAGAGTAAAATAAATTAAAACACACATAGCCCCTAGTTAAATAAATACCTATGACCAGTCCAAAACCATCCAGCAAAACACCCACAAGCTGACTAACTACCCAGACCAGCTTGGACCAACCTGAAACCATGTAAAAGCACCAGAATCTGGTTTGTTTAAATAGACACCAGAGGCCATGAGCATGATGCAAGGTCTTCTACACTCTGGCCTGTGCACGAGCTCCATCCTAAGGTTTGGTGTGGTTGGAAACCCTGATCTCTCACCTTCTGCAGAAGGTCAATCTCCTGCTGCTTGGCACTGAGGACGGCCAAGGCTTGTTCATGCTCTAATTCTAGTTGCTGCCTCCTCTCTGCAGCCTCTCGCATATGCTAGGAAAGAGAGAAGAGAGAGCAGGAGGTGAGAGGAAACTCAGCAAAGGATGAACACAGACAGAATGAGAGCAACTATCAATCAGGGATAGTTCATCCAAAATAGAAAACTCAAATTGTCAATTACTCACCCTCATGATGACTTACAGTACTTTCTTGAGAGGAACACAAAAGGAGATATTAAGAAGAATGTCCAAGCTGCTTTTTCCCCCCCATGCAGTTAAAGCAGATGGGGATCAGGGACAGCTGCGGTAACCATTGACCTTCAATGTAAAACAGCAGCTTGGACATGATGTTAGATAACTACTTTTGTGTTGCACACAAGAATGTCAAAGTATGGGTTTGGAACAGCATTAGGGTGAGTAAATGAAAAAATATTTGTTTTTAGGTGAAATCATTTCTTTAAAACCTTTTTAGGTCACACAAACACTTTTAGCTGCACTGATCTACAGTACAGAGCCTCTTTTTATATTAGCTTATAAAAGATCATCATTCTCTAGGACCACAAGAGAGAAAAATCCATTCTAATCCTGGAATATCTGATGTAAACGCTAAGATTTCTTACCTGAGCACATCAACTCAGAATTAGGGGCCATTCACACTGAACTCATTCCATTGCATTGCTTTTTCATTGTTTTTCTACCTAAACACACACTTGACCACTGTGCTGCAGTGACACAGTCTTTGAAAAACAAGGCGCTCAAGTGTTTAAAACGTGTCTCTAGATGTTGTTTTTTTTTTATTCCTCTACCACCGTCTCACATTTTTAAAAGTCAAATCACATTCTGTGTGAACGGCCCCTTACTGTGTTAACACCTTCAGAATATGGACACTTATTTGTCTTCTAATGAGCAAAAATGTTTTTTTTAAGGTACAGTACATCCAAAAATTATTATATAAGTCATTCAAAACCCATATGCTGATTCTTAAAACGATTTTCAGAGAATTGAAACTTGCAGAAGACAAAAACTCCACAGAACAGTTTTTAAGGTTCTGAGTTGTGAAAATTATTACCTTTATACAGTATTTATAAAGCCATTGTAAAGACTGTAAGTCTATCCGTCATAGCCTTGTGGTAAATTTAATATGCTGTCTAACATGACTAAGCGCTTTAACAACTAAATTTCAGTCTGTTCATCAAACAAAGTTACTGCATGACTTTAAAGGAGTTAGAATATAGATGTAGTCATTACAAACTCTTGCTGCAGGGGTTTGAGCTGCACTTTTCTACTGGAAAAATAACAGTGTATGGTTTTGAAATGACATGAAGGTGAGTAAATAATGTCAGAATCTTCATTTTGGGGTGAACTATCCCTTGAAGCACTGAAAACAACAGCAAAATGTTGTCATAAATCAGGTTTGTGTCATTTGCTTCACCCCTTCAGGTAAAGCAAAAACAGAAGTGAAGCATCATGTCAATCAGCCAGCCTAAGCACAGCCACAGAGCTTCGCATGATCGATAAAGGGATCAAGGGTCACGGCTCTGTACATGAAAGGGTGTGTGCAAACAACACAGCATGTTCAATCAGCGCCGATTACTGCCCAACAACATCCCCAGAAGCTCTTCTGACCTGTTAAAAGTACAGAGTGACAAAACCTAGCAATTTTCTTTCCATTTGTGACAGGTGAGGTTACAGGGGATAAAGGGTAAAGGAGGGATTTTCCATGCTGCTATGAAAGAGGAGTGCAAGGAAGAGGAAGGTTAGAATAATCTAACCTTCAGAGGACAAATAAACTGTACCGTGTGTGAAATATGATATGGTTATCTGATCTACTTATGTATTCATCAGTACTTATTTACTCAAGTACTTACTTATTAAATAGCTCATTTTTACATATATAAATATTTTGTCAATTTATTTATTCATTCATTCATTTGTGACAATTTATGTATTTTTATAGTGCTGCCAAATGATTAATCGCAATTATTCGCATCCAAAAAAAAGTTTTTGTTTACATAATATATGTGTGTGTACTGTGTATATTTATTATGTATACACACGCATGCATATATGTACTGTATTAAAGAAAAATGTGTTATGCTTATATGTTTAAATATATTTATATATAATATAAATTATAGGAATATAATTATGTACATGTAAATATTTTTTAAATATATACTGTATGTGCATGTATTTATATATATACATAATAAATGTACACAGCACACACACATATATTACATAAACAAAAAAATATATATTTTGGATGCGATTAATCTGGATTAATCATTTGACAGCATAATTTTTATTTTTATTTACGCTGAACACCTGTTATATATATTTTTTTAAACGAAGATGCCTCAAAATTATGTTTTAAGTTAAATATTTAATAGAAAATGTTCAATCGTCCAGAAATAATTGCAAAATAAACCCCTTCAAGATCACAAAATGATCACGCTGTTGCAGTTTATTTTGCAATAAGGCGGCATCTGCATAAAAACTAGACAATATGACCACAGAATAAAAATGAATCATCTAAACCATTAAAATATTCTGACACTACTAGATTACTTAATATTTTAAATAAAGACTGATAGCTTCAACATATTTTACACTTTGTACGTTCAGCAAAACAGTCACCTCTTAACTGAAATAATAAAAAAAATAAATCAGCACATTTTAAGAATATTAACAGCATGTATATCTCACATTCAAAAGAAGAGCTGGGTTAGTTTATTTTGTGAGGGGAGGGTGTAATTGTGCATAACTGTTGTCATGCACAAACGCATTCCGCAGTGCCTCAGCCGGCCGACCATTCAGATCACATACAGCATCCAGATCAGCTGTTAGTACTCAGTCAAAAGGTCCACATTCAGTTAGTGCTGGCTTCTGTAAAGACTTTAGAGATACCTGATGAATGAAAAATATGGAGGGAGGCAGGGAGAGGGGAGGGGCAGGAGAGGGTTAGACGTTAGGGGAGGGGTAGGGTGCTCCAGGACTCCTAGTCGATCACAGATCCACACTTTGAGGATGTACGACAGCTCTAAAACCATACAAGAGTACAAGGGGAGTAAAAGAGGTGAAAACACAGATGAAAGTGGAGGTCATGATATAAATCGTTATATATTGCCAGCCGGATTTCCTGAAACATCTGTCATGAGCTTGGATACTGACACAGTTCACACTAAGATAAAGGACTATAACATTTTCCCTTTTCCACCACTGATTTTGACTCAGTCAACATACATAAAAGCTAATCAGGCAACCAAGAAAGTCAAGAAAATGTCCAGATTGTAATTTCTACTTTATTTTTTTACTCCAAATTGATCAAAAAACTTTTGATTTTAGGTTGGAATGACTTGATATGGTGAATCTCACGAAACATAACATAACTCCCAAGAATATAAAGAAAAAATATTATTTTATTTTCCATAATGAAAATGAAGCCTATTTTATGGGCATAAAGGTTTTTAAATAAAGAGCTGTGACATTAGTTTTATGACTATTATGCACAGATTAGATTCTTATTACAGTAATGTAAAAAAAGGTCATTTTCAATACTGTAATTATATAGTTGTATTATTAAGGAAATATTTACACATCACTGTATAAAAGTATTTGTTGTAAAGTTGCAATTTATATTCATAGATGATAGATACAAAACATACATAGATGATAGATACAAAAATTCTAACCTTTCATTGAAGTAAAACAACTGAAAGTGGGAAGAAAATCTCATGATGAAATGTCTGCATGTTGGCCACAATTACTGGCACCCATAGAAATTCTAATGAGTAAAATATCTCTGAAGTATATTCCCATTCATATTTACATTTTTTTGCACACCACGGTGACTAGGAGCATAGAATTGTCCAGCCATGACTTCCTATTCCACAGGATTATAAATATGAGGAACACAAAGGCCACATTCACTTGTTGGTCCATCACATAGAGTAAAACCAAAGAATATAGTTCTGATGTCCAAAACAAGATTGCTGAGCTTCACAAAATACAAAGTGGCTCGAAGAAAAGAGCTAAAGCACTGAAAATCCCTATTTCCACCATCAGGGCAATAATTAAGAGGCTCCAATCAACTAAAGATGTTACAAATCTGCCTGGAAAAGAATGTGTGTCTATATCATCCTAATGCATGATGAGGAGGAGAGTTTGAGTGACCAAAGACTCTCCAAGGATCACAGCTGGAGAATTACAGAGATTAGTTGAGTCTAGGGGTCAGAAAGCCTAAAAAGA
>JAUZSZ010000101.1:18403124-18419542 GCA_034780575.1 Labeobarbus marequensis | reverse complement strand
TATCTATCTATCTATCTATCTATCTATCTATCTATCTATCTATCTATCTATCTATCTATCTATCTATCTATCTTGCCAAATTCACAAAAATGGTCTGAATGATTATTCGTTAACTTATTACGTTTGCATAATGTAATGTCTAATTCAGCCAATGATTTGAGTCTAATCTTTTCAATGAATTGTTTTATCAGATTCATAAAACTGACTAATTCAGTTCCGTTCAACTCAATGATTAAATTTTCCAGTTGTAGTGATTCACAGCCCTTCATCTTTCTCATTTCTGTTCCAGAGAAAAAAGAAACATATGGGTTTGAAATGACAAAAAATGACAGAATTTTCATCGAGTGAGTTATCCTTTTATATGTCTTCACTATGATTTGTTTTTCCAGATTGTGTATGGTTTTAGTCTCTACGTCAAGCTCTGAATATCAATAATCCATTCTTCAGTTCTAATATTCCACATTCCACATCACTTCTGAAACACAGAACATATTCTCAGAAAAAAAATTCTGAAGTGTGCTTTAAACATAAGAATGCAAAGTAGAAATAGACTCTTCAGGTTGACCTGGGTGGTTGTGCTAAGTTTCAATGTGATCTGAGTGTTTACAAAAGTGTCGCTTCTCTTGTTGTTTACTTTCTCCCAAGTCCTCCATGCACCTCTATCACGAGGTGCAGACATCAAAGGGCAATTTCAGACACGGAAACACACACATACGCCCCTGCGTCGTCTCGTTCACACACCAGCTACCACAAACACACATCAAGCACACAGACTCAGACGTAAATACACACACATCTCTGCTGTTTGTTTTTATAGAAGATCTTATCTCTCGTTCTCTATCTGTCTGTGGCTTGATATCGCTCTAAGGTGTTTGATTGCAGGTGGCCCTATATGAGTTGTGACTGAAAATATGAGAAAGAAGACAGAGAGGGAAGGAAATTGCCCCTGCTGCAGGGCAGATGGGAGTGTTGCCATTGTTCCAGATTCTTCTGTAATGACTCTCACAACTGATAATTGCAAAGGGCCACTTTTCTCCAAACGGCTCTCAGATGAAAACAAGAAAGCGGTGTGCTTGTTCGCAAGGGTCTTTTTGCCTCTTTAACCTCTTTTCTTTTAATCACACAATGCTCACACCTGCATGTACATGTGTATATCCACAAGCATTTTTATCTTTTAAGTACTGTTTTTAAATTTGCTGATAGTTTTGCATGTGTTGTATGCCTGGTGTACAGGATCTATGCTTTCTTTTCTTTTCTTTTTTTTTTTTTTGAAACCTTCAAGTGAAACCCATGCCACTGTGTGGGCATTATATTGTTGTGGTTAGTTGCCAAATTGCACCAAAACTCCAAAACAACAACAAAATGATTTATTTTGTGTGCATTCTGAAAGAGAATTAATAATGATGATGGATCAAAGAGCAGTCTAAAAACACAATGATCAGAAAGCTTTTCTCTAAAGATTTAAAGCTGCAATCCTGAAGATTTTCACAGTGATAAAGCCCAGGCTCTGTCCTATCAACCAGTTCAATACAGAAATCTTAAATCTTCAGATGGAACGAACTGCCATTGGGAGGGACAGCAAGGTGCTTACACAGCTTCTTTATAGTGACTCTCTCTCAGTGTCTCCTCTCTAATCTCTTTCATGCGCTGTTATTTCAAGCTATTTCACAGGCACAGTTTTCAAAGACTGAAGACAACAGAGAAAGCATATGAAAGGGTTTTTTAGTTATAGAAAAAGTTATAGAAAGGTAATACAAGACTTGACAACTGACTTTAAGAAACAGAGCCATTGTGAGAGTGAGTGTTCTGGCGTGTTTATGTGTGAGACGACCAGAGCGACGCTTTTCTTAAACAGGTCCTAACTGGAAAACAGGTGCTGAAGGGCCTGTGGTGATGAGTGTACGGGCGTCTTCAAAAAAGATCTGATCAAAGAGAGCCAACCCTGCCTGCAGTCAGTCAGCCTACAGATTTATGTTAGCATGTCAGCACACTTAGCACACAACTAAGACCAGCAGCACAACATATTAGGCAACCTGACCTTTTCATAATATGTTTCTCAGGAAGAAAGATTAAATTCATGCAAAATTACAAGATAAAGACCTGTTCACTATAAACAGTTCATGAAAAAGGTATATTTAAATTTTTTTAGAGGCAACATTAACGCAGTCCAACAATTTGCAGTACAACAGAAGCTTTTTTTTGCCTACAGCATAAAAATAAAAAAGGCAATTGAGACTTTTTATCTCACAATTCAGACTTTTATTCTCACAATTCTAAGTTTATATCTAACAACTTAGACTTTTCTCAGAATTGTGATAAAAAACAATTGTGAGATGTAAACTCAGAATTGTGAAAAAAGTCTAAATTGTGAGATAAAAAGTCACATTTCCCTTTTTTAATTATTTACTTTATAAATTCTGTGTAATGAATACAACAGGCCTTCTACTGACAAAACTGTGATTCAAGTCTCATAGTTAGCTGTAAATAGTAACCTGTATTTGATTCATCAAAAAAATGGTTCATTAGTTCAAGAATCAGACACTAATCACGCTATGGGACTCTGACCACAAAGCTATTGTCTCCAATGACTCTACAGGTGTTTGATTCACTTTAAAAATAGGCTTTTAAGATATATTTCTTTGGGAATCAGACTACATGGGTTGCGTCCAGAGTTTTTGATTCACTAAAAAGAACCGGTTCATAAGAGTCATCACTACACTTGTCTGATCTGTACACATCTGTTTTGTGCTGTAGAGGTGTTGAGTATTTTAGAACAGCATTCTGCCTGCATCAGCGGAAGAAAATGTGTGAGAACGAAACCAAACATCATTCCGTTGTGACTGTGATTTTTTCACAACGGATCTGAAACCTGAATGGACCCTTTTTACAGACTGTGTTGATGTGTTTCCACAGTTATTAACATTGTAAATATAAATAGCAAAGTGTTTTATTTTTTCATTTTTATGTAAAATTTCCTCCAAAGGGGCAAGCAAAACATTGAATGAGAAAATAATTCATAGTACAAAAAATGCCTCCATTGCGATATGACTGGATATGACTGGTTATGTTTGGCTGTGATTGGTTCATGTGATAATGTAATCAATCTCTCAATAAATTTATCCTCTTTTGGAAAGTTATAGAAATATAATCATGGATTTTTTTTTTCTTTTGCTATTGGAGCAAATGGGAACAAAAAAGTATACTTCTTGTAGTTTTCGTTCAGCACTAACTACAGAAGTTAATTCTGAGAACCCCAGAAATGTGAAAGGGATCATAAGAATTCTGAATAAAAACCATTTTCGTGGTTCCTAAACCAATTCACTAATGAAATGATCGTAATTGTTTAAATAGCAAAATGAGTAATATGAATATCTGAGAAACTATGAAATGAATCTTTACCATCTGAACAGAGCGAGAAAACACCTAGATAAAGCTGTTAGGACACTGGCAAGAAAGAAGCCCTTTCAGATGTGCAGAGCACTGGATGAGGCATTAAAATGAAACGGACTGCTGTCCTTTACACTTGAGCTCTTAACTTACTTCAAAAACACACTCCATCTTCACATGGTGAACCCACCTTCAAGTTGCAACTACAGAAATAGCAGGTAAGAAAGAAAAAAGGGGAAAGAAAAAAGTGAGACAGTCTTTAGAAGGAGGTGGAGTGGTAACTGTCATTGATATTTACAGTTCGACTCACACACTCCAGGGCCCGGAGTCCAGGTGGCCCTTAAATAGCCTGGTGTATACACAAGTATGTGTGTGTATGTTTGAGAGAGAAAGACAGGGTGGTGTGACAGATAACAGAAGTGTGTGTGTGTGTGTGAGTGTGTCAAACGAGGCCTCTCTTGATTCATGTGCCTGAATTTTGAAACACTACAAGGACTTTGTAGAGACTTGAATACCCCCTGGGCAAAGTACAGAACACACACTTCACTCAATCCTTCTCATCAGATCAGACCTGTTTTAGATCTTTTTCACTCACTCTCTCACACACACACACACACACACACACACACACACACACACACACACACACACACACACACACACACACACACACAGACACACACACACACACACACACACACACACACACAGGTTTCCATTTTTTGTGGGGATTCTCCATAGACGTAATGGTTTTTATACTGTACAGACCGTATATTCTATTGCCCTACACCAACCCTACCCCTAACCCTACCTCTTACAGGAAACTTTCTGCTATTTCAGATTTTCAATACACTCCATTCTGTGTGATTTACAAGCTTGTTTCCTCGTGGGGACCAAAAAATGTCCCCACAAATCAAAATTTACTGGTATTACTATACTTGCGGGGACATTTGGTCCCCATAACAGGGTGAATACCAGATACACACACACACACGCACACACACACTTTCGCAAACACGCTGCACTTGACACCTAAAGCGAGCTTTTAAAGGGCAGAGAAATTGTCCAAACATACCATACTCTTTTAATGACTGAAAGTGTAATAAATGATGACCTAATAAATATTTGCCATTCGCCACTTGCTGTTTGTTGTATTTGAGCTTAGCCTGTTTTAATATTTTGAACAAAAACTACATGGAAATATTTTGTTTGATTCACCGTCACGGTTAATACTTGGATATATATGTATTTCATTTTGTTTTTGAAGAAGGTAGAATGAATGAGTTGGTTTACAGTAATGATTTGAAATAGGTTGGCAAAACATCTCTTGAATACATTTCTATTTGTGTGTTTCCTATGAACATTTCAGATAAAAGTCAACATGAAGTTGAACTTAAAATATCAAATGAAATACTTAAGAGTGGATTTATTTACAAAACAAGCACATTAAGTATGCAGACAGATCAAAAGACAGCTGATGATGAATCTGGGTGTGTGCATTTCTAGGGGAAATAAACTGCTTTTTACAAACTAAATAATGGGATCGTTTTATAAGCATTTCTTTCTTTAAAATATATTTCTGATTCCCTAACACAAATCATTTTAAACCAAATCAAAAACACACATCAGGAAAAATAGAAGCTTATAAGACATGATAGGGCATGTAATGAGAGAAATGAACTTTCCTTTTTTGTTGCATGTTATAGTTTTCATCTAACCGCGCAACACCTGAAGGTCGGCCTCACCTGTCTACACAAATGTGCTCTATGGATTCCAGATAATGACAGATGTCATTAGATTACTAAAGGGCGTAATGTTAAAATATACTTCTGTATTCTCTAGACAAACAACCTTAAGGCTCACTGTGTGTTCTCTGAACTTGAATTTCTCAGGTCAATCCAGTATTAAGGTATTAACACCATAAAATTTTGAGTACACTGGTATTGATGTGCCAAGGAGGCACAAAAAAGAGATTCAAACTAGACAGACAGACAGACAGATAAACAGACAGACAGATAGATAGATATATAAATAAAAACCGAGATTTCGAGACTTCACTAGATGTCTCCACTGTTGATGTGGTCTAAAAAGTTTAGCATTAAGTTTAAAAAGATTTGAGCACAGAGAACATTCATATGTGATTGTTGATAAGACTTTTTTAGCGATCTAATCTGCAACTGTGAAAAAGGCACTCTTAAATCAAAGGCAACACTTCAAAAATGAACCAATTTGATTTTACAAATAAAACCGAGATAAAAAAGCTAAACCTGGAGACCAAAACAAAACAAAGTTTAAAGCCTCTGCTTTAGCATTGTTTATCAATGAAACATGGAAGTGAATAGATTAATTTTAATAAGACAGAAATATGAAAGCCACGGCATTTTAAAAAGTGAAAAAGGTCTTTCAAAATCTTTGATGTCATTAAAGTTTATATAAATATACTCATCCTCATGTTGTTCCAAACCTGTACAACATGTCTTTATTCTAAAAGAATTTATTTCTAAGAAGATATTTTGAAAAATGTCTTGGTGGTTTTTTTTCCTCCATAAAATGAAAGTCTGGGTTCAATATTGCTGTGAATATTAATGAAATCGTGACATCTTTTTGCTTCATTGGAAAACTCCGCACAAATAATAAAAGAGTTTGCTTTTCATTTCAAACATTCAAAACTAAAATGTTTTATTTATTCTTATAAAATATGAACCTTTAGAAATATACACAATTTTGATGTAGGACATCAAAAAGAGCCTGGTATAATAAAACAGACCAAAGGGCATGAACTGACTGTACAAAACAACTCAAATAACAAGTTTCTCTCTTTGTGTTGGCAATATTTAGTGCTTAAAGATTTACTTTGTTCCATGAAAAGGCCTAAAAATAGGCAGTTCATTCTCTGCCTAGGCCTTATTGAGCAGCTGCACTCCAATATCAATGCAGTTGTGTCTGACACAGCCTTCATTTCCATAGAAAAGCCACACGACTACGCCATGGAGGAGCCGCTTTTCCCCGAGCCATTCACACCCATTGTTCGTCGAGTCCTTTCATTGTCTTTAATCACAGCCCTACAGTATCAGAGTCCCTTTCTCTCTGTCACTAAGGAAACAACTATTGCACATGACATGATACAGGCATCAGCAATAGGGACTCGCTCCCTTTTTCTTTGTTTCACAAAACTGTCCCCAAAGTATGCAAAGTTTCAGATGTAGTACAAGCACCAAGAACTAAAAGTTTGCATAAAATAAATAGGAGCATTGTTGTGTCCTTTGCTGGCTAGTCTCTTTATAAAGCAGTTCGTTAAAGTCCAGCATTTACTTAATTTCTTGGCCGTTTGTTTGTGTATAAAGGCCCAGCTCATACACAGGTCGCAGGAGGACCTGCCGGTTCATACTTGGTTTTAAGTCCTTTCAGTGCAGGATGAGGCTTGAGGTAAGGTCCACTTCCTGTGAAAACACATGCAGCCTTCCTCCTTGTCTTCTTTTTAAGTTTGCGGCTGAAAACATTCTGCCACGACTGTAGTGTTTTAGAGGTCCAGATCCACATGCCGCTGGTGATGCCCACCACCAGCAACATAAAAATCTTTACCATGAAGATCTCCACGGCCGGGATGGAGCTCTTCATCACACACTCCTCACCACTCTTACTGTCCTCAGTGCACTTCTGCTCTCCTGCTAGAATCTTCCAATAATCCATGTTGAGACGCTCGTAAAAATAGCAGGCTATGACGCAAGTGGCAGGGACCGTGTAGAGCACAGAGAAGACACCGATCCTAACCATCAGCTTCTCAAGCTTGTCCGTATTCTCTCCTTCGGTCTTCATGACCTTACGGATGTGAAAAAGTGCCACAAACCCTGACAGCAGAAACGAAGTGCCAATAATGAGGTAGCAAGAGAGGGGAATAAGAACAAAACCCGTCAAGGCTTTGACATCCATGCTGCCCACATAGCAGACCCCCGTGAGCTCGTCTCCCGCTACCTTCCTCATAACCAGGATCATGATGGTCTTAATAGCTGGTATGGCCCATGCCGCTAGATGGAAGTAGCTGCTGTTGGCTTCAATGGCCTCATGACCCCATTTTTTCCCAGCTGCGAGGAACCACGTGAGAGTCAAAATGACCCACCACAGGGAACTGGCCATTCCAAAGTAGTAAAGAATGAGGAAGACTATAGTGCAGCCAGTGCTTTCCAAGCCTTCCTGGATGATGTACTGAACGCCACTGTCACGGTCACAGGCCACATTTTCCACCCCCACAAAAAGTCTTATAAGAAAGCCCACAGAGTAGACACAATAAGACATAGACAAGAAGATGATTGGCCGCTCAGGGTACTTGAAGCGCTGTGGATCGATGAGGAAGGTGAGGACGGTAAAGGCACTGGAGATGAAGCACAGGATGGACCAGATGGCAATCCACACCATGGAGAAGCGCTTGTCACCCTGGCTCCAGTAAACATCAACATTGGAGTAACACTTGGGAGCACAGGACTCACTCTTCTGAACATAATGAAACTTTCCAGGGTTGCTGCATGTTGTCTTACCAACCCTTTCCTTTATCGGCAGTTCTTGGCTGTTAACTGGCCGAGGGGGTCGGGAGTCAGGTGGCTGAGTGTGGGAGCCTTTCAGGGGCTCGTCGGTGCCGTTATTGGGTGCCTCCATACAGAGATAATTGGGGTCATTTTTATTTGGCAGTCTGGAGCAGTCCAGTGACTCAGGCCAGTGGAAGTTAAACTGCTCCATGATTGGAGAACACTTCTGCCTTGCCTGCTCACACATTACTCGGCACGCTGGGATGGGTGTGGATACCTGCTCCGTGCACATGGGAGCATAGAGCGAGCACAAGAAAAACTTCAGATGACTGTGGCAGCCAAACTCAATCAGCGGAGCAAACTCGTGCAGCTTTATGGCCGCCTCACTTTGATCTTCATGTCCCATTAAGTTTGGCATGACTGTCAAGTTGTAGCCAATGTCCTTACAGAGTGGAATGGCGATCTCCTGGCATCTTCCTTCACCTGGCCGGTCCGGGTCAATGGAGCTGATAGCTGAACAAAACCCGGCCATGCACAGCAGCACAAGGCTGAGTCCAAAAGTGGCAGCAAACATTGTCTTTTAATATGAATTCATGTAGCAGGGATTGTCTTTCAAACAAGCTTTGTATATTTTACTAGAAAAGTTGCTTCATTGTCACTCTTTATAATTTTATCTGGTTTACTAAAAAGTTATTGTAGCCCAAAAAAAGAGCAAGGTGAGGATGAAATATTAAAAAATAAAAAAATTTTCCTTTGTGAATCAATCAAAGTGAGTCAGTAACTCAGCTTCCAGTTCAAAAGTAATATCTGTCAAAAAAAATCTTAAGACAAATAAGTATCAGAAAGCTTTCACCATATAGAGAGGTTTCACACAGTTTATGTTCAATTCTCAGTCCACAGATGATAATTCCTTCTTCTGAAGCTCTTTTGGTCTTCGCCTGTGAGACAATGTTGACGGTCCGTTTCCCTCATGAAAGTACACTTACTTTTCAACTCGCTCTCGCGTTACTTTCCACATTCATCCTCCGCAAAGTGTATCCAAACTAAACAAACTGAAGGCACGGCGTCGTTTTATCGCAGTCATCTGAAAATGAATGAATGCATCCGCTCTGTAAACGTGTGAATATTAACTTCAGCTCGTCTCCAGACACTCCGCTGCTCCGTCAAGAGTTGCTCGCTGCCTCGCGCGCTGTCTGTGTCTGAGCTCCTCCGCCACCGTCCTGAACTAACCTGCCAAAAGATCCGCCTTCAAAGACAGCTGCTTTACATAAGAAAGCCCAAACTGACACACTGATTATCCTTAAACCGCGCGGAACTGGCTGTGTAGACCTCAAATCCTCGTCACCATTTTACCACAAGATCACAGTAAATTACTCACTGGCCATTTGTTGTTGTTGTTGTTTTCTCCCCCCGACGAAATCCCTCTGATGATTTATGATACACTTTTCGGCGCAAGTCAGCGAGAAAGCTCTCGCCGAGGACGACCAAAAGGACTCTGTGGCTTTCCAGTCGAGATGTGTCCCTTTTCTCTCTACAACTGACGATTTTCACGCTCCGACCATTGTGGGAAGAGAGTGTGGAGAGAAAGGAGAGTTTTTATTCCTTGAAATTCCCCTCGCTTTTTATTGTTGACTGAACTAGAACTGATGGCTAAAGTATATGTGTCTTTATTCTCACCCCACGCATCGGAATGACAAAAAAGTGAAACCATGTGGCTTTTGAGATGTTATTAATAAAAAAGCGAAATGTCAAATTAAAAAAAAAAAAAAGAAAAGAAAAAAGAAAGTGCCACCTACTATGTAGCCTAATCTTGTTCAGTTATAACATTCCCTCTGGAATTCCTACTAAGTTTATTTAGAATGGTGGTTTTCAGTTTATGAGTAAAATATAATATAATGTAGCATTATGTAGGCTAATTTTTAAAAATTTTATTTATTTATTTTTTTTTATATAAATTGCTATGCATGTATAAATTACTGTACAAAGACAACAGTGGTTCATTAAGCATAGATTCAACATGCTTGCACATTAAATGTTTTTTTTTTTTAAATCTAAATTCACATTTGAGTTAAGACTGTATGTAATTTATGTTAGAACAAAATGAAAGTCTCTTACAGGAATGTTAAACACAGACCTCATTTTACTCATAAATCAAAAGACTACTGACATTTTTAGTGTTCCTGAGCCCTCGGCATAAACTTTCATAAACTTTCATAAACCTTCAAACATAAACATTTTTAAAATTCATTATTTAAGTTCCAAAGTGTCATTTTGCCATGGTTCACTTGTCACAAATGAACAATTCACTCCAATTCTCAACAAAGACTGTGTTGTGCCAGAAATCACATTAATTCATAAGTTCTGTACACAACACCGAGTGCTTTTATAAATCCGCTGCCATTTCGATGGTTCAGCTGAATATGTAAAATTCTGTCCTTAACATGCAATCGTAGAACAAGTGGCCTTGTAAGCAGATGTGGGTGTGTAATGACATAAAAGACATTCTTAACTTATATTATGGCAGTTTCCATTCTTCACCCTCTGATCTCAATCGTAAATACTTGCATGAGTACAGGATAAAAATGCCTTAAGGATGAATTCTAAGACAAAGAGCTTTTCAGTCTTGTTTTAGTGGATTCAGCTTCGACTCATACAGGCTCTAAGGGCTGACAAGCCAGGGCCTTGTCTTACCAGGGCTGTATGTACGGCACACTCCTTAGGGGTATCTATGCATGCCAACTCCCATAGCACACTGCGTTAAAGTATTGGTATGTTAGAGGTGACATGTCAGAGTTCAGCAGTTACTGTGCAAGCAGGGATTGAGGGTTAATGCTCTGTTGGCCATTTTCAGTAATAAAAAAAACCTCAACAATGTTAATGAAAAAGAAATGTACTTCATGTTACAGCTACATCAGCTCAAAAAGATGGTGAAAAGTTTCTTGAGCTAGCTGTTGTTGGTAAGTCTCATGTGGCAGTTATGAAGAAGGCACAGAGGGCCTAATGGAGCAAGAGATACCAGATAGCATAGTGCTCTCTCATGTTACCCAGTAAAACCATGATTTATCTGTGCAACACCTGATGATCATGGTTTTCTGGACATCTTTTTCAGGACACTCTAAGAGCTTTTTTATGACAGCTTTTAAAGTTCTTTTCAACATATTTGAAAAACGAAACTAAGCCAGTCCTACTGTGAGTTGTGAGACAGTCTACAAAAATGAGATAGTCTCAGTCACTTTAATCACTATTGATATACCTCAGAGACATTAACAAACTCAATATAATACACTTGAAGCCATAATGAGCACCACTTGGTATGCAAATTGGTCATCTTGGTCAGTAATTTGAATCAAATTGGTTCAAATGATTCTTGAAATTTGGTATTGCAGTACTGTATTATAAATTACTCATCTTTTTTCTCATTTGCAAGTTGTTTTGGTTCATTCAGCACATTTTGCAACCTGATCACTCAGAAAACTCTTTGTTTGTAATTTTGCGATAGTTTTTTCTTTTGGATGTCAAAATGTAAACAGACAGTCTGTCAAATGGGTTTTGTTTAAAAAGTCTGTAACGTTCACCTGGTATTTTTCAGCTTAAACAGCAAAGCATTTCACTACACAGTAAAAATCCACTTAATTCAATTTAAGCTTAAGTTGCTGTCTCAAATTTTTAAATTTGGTAAATTATTTTGATGAGTTCAAGTTATGGAAAAACATCCGTTGCCATGACATATCATAACTAAGGTCATGGGTTTGATCAGTGGAATGCACAAACTAATAAAATGCATACCCTGAACTGCAATTTACATTGCTTTGCAATAAAGTGTCTGCCGAATGTAAACTAAACCCAGTTTGAGTTGTTTACAAGACCTTAGCCTTACACTATTATAGTCCAACTCAACGTACAAATTTAGCCTACAACGCTGCTGAAAATAGTCTTGAACCCAAGTCAAAGAGCCCAGAACCTCCCTAAAGCCAGCCAACAGACCAGTTTGACAATTCTGGAACACCAATTAACACCAGCAAACCAGGTTAGGCCGGTTTAATAAAATGATTTTTCATTCAGAAATGCCTGTTTGACATGCTGTTTAACCCCGGTGTTGTTAATAATGATGATCACATGTACATACAAATCATCATTTTCCTTTGCTTTGATATGTAAACACCTTTTCATCGCTTTTGCTATTAATGAAGCCTTTCAGGATGTGTAACATATCAGAGTGCCGTATGAAGCACACAGACGGCCTCATTAGCTCATTGATTGACGCTTCTAAAACATACATATAATACAGAGACAGAATCTTAACGGGATACCCGTGCTGTTGTGCATTCAGCCTCAGCTGATTTGTTCCTGGCTTATTTTACACGTCTCTGTTCTGTGATTGTTTTGCAGTCCATGAGTATATCACTTTGAAGAACAGGAAAAGAACAGAGCAGAGAATCATGACCATTCAATCTTTATCATCAGTAGCCTTGACAGCTACTACTTTCCCTTTCATGTTTTGTGGTTGTTTATTCCTGCGTCTAGCATCCACCACCCTCACCGTTTCATACTCAGTCCATTCTATAGTTATCCTTTATACCCACACACCCACCCACTCACAAACGCGTGCACACACACACACACATGAACTTTATCTCTTCCAAAGCACAGCAGCAGCAGCAGCTCGCTGGGTTCCATCTTGGTGGAAATCAGAAAGTGTGAGATAATTCTGTAACTAATAAAGAGAAGGGAGGCCCTTTGATGGCTCAGACTGAAAAGATATTTCATGTTTTTTGTGTGTGAGGGATTGGGGAGATGTGTGATTCTATGGAGCCTGTGCGCTCCCCTGCGGTTCCTCTCTGCCTAGAAGCTGGCCCCCCTCTAGCTAATGTTATGGAGAAAGGAAGGCATTTTAGGGCTGCCTCCCCTCTCTCTCAGCCCCCCTTTTTTCTTTTGTTCCCCTTTGAAGAATGACTTTAGACATTTTATTTACATATTTAACCATGGATGAAAGAAAAGAGGGTTGCGAGAAAGAAAGCTCCCTGGGCTCTAGTGGGAATTTTGATAAGTTTAAATGAATGGAAATTTTATTAGCTTTTTTTTTTTTCTAAGAGTCAAAGCTTATGTTTTTGGTGACGTTTTTCATGCCGAGACTGTGGTACAACAGGAGAGGCCTACAACTGAGATGAGTTGGACATGAAGGTCGTCTTCAACCTCATCCTCAACAAAACGCCTTTTTTCCTCACTGATCCTCCTACAGTCGTCAGCTGCAAAAGTCAAAGTGAATCTTTGCACACTTCAAACCGTTCGTTGGGGCAAGAAGCAAGTATGAGCTTGAATTCGTACAGCTTATTTTCATATTGCAGTATGTGTGTGGTTTAAAGAGTGGGATCTGCTGGTGGATTTAGGCCCTGAAGGCCATGTTGGTTACAGATACAGGAGGACCAGTCTTAATCTGCTTACCATGTCTCTGCTCTCCTCTCAAACGATATTGTACTTTGAATCAGGCTGCATACTTGTGTTATCAAGTGTATTTGTATAAAGATTATATATTTCTTTATACTTTTTATACTTCTTTATACTTTAAAGGCATGACTGGTAAAATTAAGCAATGCCTAAATATATAACAAAGAAAATAAACATTTAATATTATTGTAATAATTTATGATTATAATAATCATTAATATAATAATACTAACAATTAAGAAAATAAAATCAAGATGCCAAATAGTGCTTGTAACAAAATAAAATAAAATAAAATAAAATAAAACACTTTTGATACAGAAAGGATGTATTATATTGATCAAAAGTGACAGTAATGACATTTATAATACAAAAGATTTCTATTTCAAATAAACACTGTTCTTTTGAACTTTCTATTGATCAAAGAATCCTAAAAATATCACAATATTAAACTAATAATGAATAATAATTAAAAAAAATGAAGATACTGAAGAAGGAATGGCTGCTAAAAATTCTGCTTTGCCATAGGCATATATTACTTTTTAAAATATATGAAGAAAGAATACATTTATTTTGAATTGTAACAATATTTAACGATATTACTGTTTTTACTGTATTTTTGTAAATAAACGCAGATTTGGTGAGCATAAGAGACCTCTTTCAAAAACCACATAAAGACCGCACACTTTTATATGTAATTTTACTTTTGCAACCAGTCTTATATCAAACATATTATGCCATGTTTTTATTTAAGTAGATTGCTCTTTAAAAGAAGAGCCTGCTATTAATATTCTGCGTCTATAGTCTCTACCCAAAAGTATTAAATTTAAGTCAGATCTCTCTGTGATTGCGTGAGCATGTGCGAAATTCATTCATTCTTGACAGACCAGCAAAGGATGAAAGTTATACAGCGGTGCAGACATGTCTATCTGAGTAAGAATTCAGAATCACAGGCTACAAAATTAATCCCCTCATTGCATAGATCCCCCTCATTTTCAAAATGCAAAAGGCTGTTTAAAAACTCGCCTCACTTCTCTAAAGGGTCAGATGATTTGAGAGAAGGCTTGTGAGCTCTTCGATTAATAATTTAAGTGCTTGACTACTTCAAAGCCTGCTGTGTTTTATGCACATATGGTTTTAATGGTTCAATAACATATAATTTATTAATGGATCTTAATGTGTCCCTTTATATATCAGACACATAATCAACTAGGCTCACTTTAAAAACATGAATAGATTTTCCATTGTTGTAAGAATTGCTGAAAAGCATTGCATTAAAAAAAAAGCTTCAAAAAGTAAATTCAGTTTTTTTTCTTGATGTATGACACATTTATATTTTTGTAAGATTCACCACAAAAAAACCTTCATTGGGCATTAACAAATTTGGCTTAGTTTATTTTAATTTATGACACATATAATCCACATTATAAGCTTATTTTTCACAGCCCAAAACTGGATCACATCAGAGATAATCAATAAACAAAGGCTTCAGAAACAACAACAAAACATTGTGGTTCTTGCGGTCAGGTTGATTTGTGGGCTTGAGCTGACGGAGAGCTCTGATGTGTGTTGTAAACACGGATGACTTCATGTGTTGTGTTAGTAATAGAAGTGTCAGAAGCTCACTTTGAGAGCCCGTCTTCAGAACCGCTCTTCGCTCTGACCTCATTCAGCTTTCAAGTGGCCATCTTTGAACTGAACTTAGTCACTTTGAGCATTCACACAAACCCCAGACAGGCAGGCCAAACACTGAAATGACATCTTTTACAACCCCAGCGCTTGTGAAATGATTTGTCTGTGTCATTTAATTGCAAATGGGCTTATTAAAGATTAAACCTTTAAATGTGGGTTAGAATATATGTGAGAATCATGGCTTTAAATGCAAAGGCATTGAAACTGTCTCAAGTGAAGTAACGCTGCAATAAATCAGCAAAGAACTTGAATCCTTCTTCAATATTTAGATTTTAGAACAGTGTTTAAGTCTGCAAAGTACTTTTGACAAAATGAAGTGACTGAAAAGTACCCAGAGTTCTTGTTGGGGCACTTGAGTGTCAGTCACTAATCAGGAGGGACTCTGTGTTTCTTGCTCTTGCCCTCTTTTTGTCATCTAATCTGTCTCTGTCTGAGTGGCCAGGCTGGAATCAGTAGTCCTGGGGGTTAAGAATGAGGAGGGGTGATGGAAAGAGAGAGGGATGGAAAAAAGAGGATATGGGGACACCCCACTGGTTTTGGCTTCAGGAGGAACCATTCACACAGAAGGCCTTCTTGGGTTATTCCCACAGTACTCTCTTACTGAGAAGACGCACATACAGACACACACACACTCCAGTCAAATTAGATTAGAGTCCTCTTCTTTCTCCCTATACTAAAATGCTGGCCTTTTCATTGCAATCGACCCCTGACTTGCCTCTCAGATAATCCAGATCTTCTAACACCAAAACATATAGACAAAGACTATATTTATTACTTTGTAGACACACACAAGATGATATACAACTTTAGGTTGTGATTGCTAAGGTGTTCTGGGTTTCATTAAAGGCTGGAACACACTACACAACTTTTAAAATCTGAACAGATTTTAAAACACTAGGCATCATTGATGACTTTGTAAATGGTTACAGAGAAAAACTGGGCATCATACATTAAACAACTGAAGATCACACACTGCTTCCAAGTCGTTCCGAACACAACAAACTCATGCAGAAACATGCACTTTGTTGCTAGGAGACACATGACAAATGAAAAGTATTAAGCATATTTAATTTTTTTTCTTCCAACTGGATGGAATCAAAGTCTGAAGTTAAAAAAAAAAACAGTCTGTGGCCATCATCTACTATGTGATTTTCTGTGAAATCTGTCATCTCTGATTGTTCAAAATCTGTAGACTGGCTCTGATTTTTGGAACGTTTACTCCTCTAGACTGTAAATTGGGGAAAAATCTGGGGGGGGAAAGCTGTGCAGTTTATTCTAGCCTTAAGAGTGTTGTATGTGATGTAGCGGGCTGAAGAATCACACGACAAATGGAAGTGCAATAAATGCCCCGGAGGGTGTGTTTATTGAACAAAAAGT
>JAUZSZ010000101.1:18247102-18258897 GCA_034780575.1 Labeobarbus marequensis | reverse complement strand
GGGTGTGCAGAGGAGCAAGTCTAATTCTCTCGCTCTCCTTTTGACACCAAATTAGAGAACCGTGCCAAGAAAACATGGCGCTTTTGGATGTATATGTGCAATCACAACATACGGTACTCGCTGTCAAAGACGTGCGACGCCTCCTCTAGTCAATGAAACCGACAGGCTCGAAGCAAATCAAACCAGGTCAGAAGTTTCAATGCTAATCTAGACCGGGCGTTTACTGTAATAAATAAATGGTAAACTCTGTAGTCTGTAGACTGTTCATCACAGCTGGCTCCTATTTCATTAAAAAAGGATCCTTTTTAAAGCATGCTCGTAATCTTTTCTAAGAAAAAAGATACACATAATATTCCAAATAAAAAAAAAAAAAGGGGGTTTTAAGTAAATGGTGCTATTTGTGTACTATGTGTGTCGCCATGACTCATAATGAACAGGTTACTGAACTTCGTCAAAAATGTATTTATGAAAAACATTTTTTTTACAGATTTATTGTGTAATGCAAACATTAAGTAATTAGTGAATTAAGTTTTTAATTAATTAATACTTAAGTAAATTAACTAAATTTTAATTAAAATAAAATTACACCAAAATGACTACTTACAGTATTTCTTTTACTGAAATTAAAACCAAGGTCTTTCAATATGCTGTTTTGTATATATTACTTTATACAAATGCAGAATGTGTCTTTGCAATTTTTACGAAAATTTTATTCTTGGCTCAATTTTGGTAAAACTTTTAATTTGGGTATTTCATACACTGAACCAAACATTAAACCTACCCGCAACCTATTTTAAGTCCAAGTAGTTGCTCTATGTTACTCATGTATGCTCTGTTACTTTCTTTCTTTCTTTCTCTTTCTTTCTTTCTTTCTTTCTTTCTTTCTTTTTTTTTTTTTTTGGTGAAGGTACACTGTAAATGCATGTACTGTAAAATAAAGTGCAGCCATAAACTACTTTTATTGTTCTTCAACAGATCTTTTAATGCTCTTTTACGGATCTTCAACCCTGTAACATTCAACCCTACAAAACTTTCTGAATGTAACAGGGTTGGCACAAAACATGATTTGAAAAAGGAATAGTCTTAAAATTTAACATAGTAAAATATCACTTTTTTATTATTATTATTTCTTATTTTATTTTATTTATTTATTTATTTATTTTTTTCAATTTTAAGTAATTTATTGCAATGCACACCAAAACTGATATTCATATTATTAGTAGATGGATTCCAAATTTATTGTGACAGTATGATACTATGTAGTGCTTTAAATCTACTAACAAAATCAACTACTGACACTTTGAAAATGGCAAACATATATACGAATGAGGATAAGAGCCATCGGAAAATCCATATTTGTTGACCATTAATTTGAATATTGGAGGAACATGTCCCCTATGGTTGTCCCTCAGTGTTTTATGATGGCTGTAGTCCTGATACTTTAAGCCTGAGCTGTCACATGACTTTTTGTTGTTTAGGAACTTTTTCCAAAGAAATTTTCAGAATTTTCAGTGACAGAAATGTCACTGTTTTCTGAGAATAGCCTTCATTTTCAGCAGGATAATCTAAAACACTGAATCATGCACAATTATACCAGACAAAATATATGAGGTTAAATAAATACAAAAGTAAATTTCATGACTTTATACATTAAAAAAGTGGGGAATGTCCTGTAATATGGAATGAATCTGTTGGCAGTCAGGATGAACTCATTTAAACAGTGATTTCTAGGAAGCTCTTTTCAGGACGGGTGCACAAACATTTGCACTGTCTGAATTACACCGGTCTGTTTCACGAGCATACGCAGCTAATATGACCAACCTGTCTGCTTCTGCAAAGCCTGAGGCAAACATCGATGATAAATAACATGCCGTGCTCCACGGCCTTGACCTACGTGAATTAACTCAAATTAGATTAGCGCTATCATGACTTCAGCAGCCCTGAATCATATATCATATCCAAACTTACTCCAATAGTATCTTCTCACCATGTCGATGTTAGTGTACATCTTTTTTTTTTTTTTACGCAAGCAAAATTGTTTTGTGGTGTTTCTCAGGTGATAAATTATGTTAATCCTTGAGGGGCACTGGGGCGGAAATGAATAAAGTGCGAGTGAAGGCGAGATTAGCATATTCCCTAAATCCATTTACTGAGTGCCAGTGTTTTGGAGCAGGGCTTCCATTTCATCAGCTATTATTCCATCATTGATGCTTCATTTCACCAACCCCCACCTGCCACGGACCCAACGAAGCCCCCCTCTTTCCCGACCACCTCGCCAAACTGCATTTAAAGCCTCGCGCTTATTTGACCAATATTTGAGATG
This sequence comes from Labeobarbus marequensis, assembly GCA_034780575.1. NCBI lineage: Eukaryota > Metazoa > Chordata > Actinopteri > Cypriniformes > Cyprinidae > Labeobarbus > Labeobarbus marequensis. The sequence continues at coordinate 18,256,574 of JAUZSZ010000101.1, read as the reverse complement.
GATTAGCACGTAACCTGAGGAGGGCCATTATAGGCCATCACATCAGTGTGAATAGATGAAATGACAATCGATGTGAAAACATATTAAAGCTAAACCGAATATCACACTAAAGTCGTATTCTATACGTATTTGTGAACACTGATTAAACGAATGGATGACTTGGCATAATAAAGTCGCCTGAAACATTTTCTGTGCTATACTGAGGTAAAATCTGCAGAATGGATTCAGACATGCTAAAAGTTAATTTTTACAGTTTTTGTTTTAGTCAGTTTTTTGTCCTTTGTTGAAATTATCCCTTAAATTTTGATAATGCTTCATCATGTCATATAAATTGGAGTCAGTTTTTACCAAAATTCCAACTTTAGTTGCTGAAAATAACCATTTAAATTTAACAAATATACACAAGTTCTACACAATAATTAAAAAATGTATCAACATTTAACAAATACAAGGTTTTTCAACAATTTACCAAATGTTACCAAAATCTACTTTGTTCTTCAACCATTGTCTTAAGAGCATTTGATATCCTTCTGTGACACATCAATTATTTTGATGCAAGTAATGTGTTAAAAAGGTAAAACATATCATAGGGTTTGTCTTTTGACAAAAATACCCTTTAAGTTTACTCAAGTGACTGAGTAGAGCCATATTGGTAGCTAAAAGCATTATCAAGTTATGTTAAAACATAATAATCAAACATAATTTTCAAATAGTTTTCTCTATCTTTGTCAAAATCAAACATTTCTGTCAGTAATTTTGTGGTTAAATGGAGAGTTGACTCTTATTGGTACCTAAAAGCATAATCGATTCATAAAAATACATACATTTTACTAAAACAATTTATTAAACAAACACACAAAAAAGTGTCCAAATAAAATTGTTAAATTTTCACCGATACACATAATTTTCGTATTGTTTTCATTATCGCTGTGAAAATCAAACATTTCCGTCAGTAATTTTGTGGTTAAATGGAGAGTTGACTCTTATTGGTAGCTAAAAGCATAATCAATTTATTAAAATACATAAAGTTTGCTAAAACAATATATTAAACAAACACACAAAAAAAGTGTTCAATTAAAATATTTGAATTTTCACCATGAAGCTCATAATTTTCGTATTGTTGTCATTATCGCTGTCAAAATCAAACATTTCTGTCAGTAATTGTGTGGTTAAATGGAGAGTTGACTCTTATTAGTATCTAAAAGCACAATCAATTTAGCAGGAAAAAAAACTGTAAACAAACACGTAACAAGCAGGAAATATGCCGAAACACCGTTAAATCAGCACAAATCTGTGGAGTTCTGTGTGTGCAGATTTCGCACGGTCCTCATGATGACCGAAACGCTGCAACAAGCCGATCCAAGCTCGGAAAGTGATTGGAAAAAGTAGCATCACTGCCGCGGCTAGGCTTAAAAATGGGATATTCTTATTTAGAGCGAGAGGCCTTGTGCGATTCCACAGTCAAAACTAATCAGCCGCGTCCCTGCACCGCTCCCCTCTCGCGGCGGCCCACAGCCAGCCAAAACATATTTCCATTTTAACGATGATCAAAGCATCAGCTTAATATAATCAGCTCAAACCCCATTTACCACAAGCCCCACCGCTGCGTCTGGGGAGCGCTTCTCTTCCCCGGCCTATCTATTCGGAAACAGGTGCTATAATAGTAAATTAATTAGACGGAGGCAATGCACCTTGTTCTTTGTGAGCACCAGCCTCTTGTGGGTCACAGCCTCCAGGAAAATGCCATCTGGGCTTGAATTCCCCTCTGGGACAGGAAGTGAGCAGGGGGGCCGCCCCGGCCCGCAGTTGACCGTGGCACTTTTTACATAACAATTAACCCTATTAGCCTCTTGCTCGCCATGTAGCCGCTTTACTTTTTCCGATCCTTCTGGAGGTACACACAGCTCGACGCAACGCCTTCTGCAAATGCCAGAAAGGTAGAGGCGATCAGGAGGAGGTGAGTAACCTTTACTGCGCCGGATCTGCGATTCCGATGATTTATTCCCAGGGCGGGATCAGTCACGCTGGAGAAACAATCGTCCAAGATAATACAGTACATGAGCAGCAAGTGATGCGAGATTGGGAAGCACTTAGAGTCGCTAAACACATGTGCGCTTGTGCTTCCCGACGCCTTCCCCACGCTCACTTTTTGACTTTTTAATTTCTTTGAAGCATGTCTTTTAAGGTAGCTAAGTCTCAAACGGTGAGGTGAGAGCTTAAAAGCCTCAGTCCGTCTGAAGCTAGCAAAGCTAATAGCACGTAGCAGGCGAAAATATGCGGAGGAATTTGACTCCACGGCCTGAAATCTGAGCGTCAGTTTGTTTTCAAGCCTCCTTTCTCCATGAAATACAGATTACTGGAAGCAGCTTGTGGTTAATGAGAGGAAAAATCTTGAAATTGTATGCCTTTTTTTTTTCAGTGAAACTTGATGTAATTAGCCAGCCACCAAAGAAAGAGATTGTGATGAAGTGAACAATGAAGCCGGAGATGGTGTATTGTCATGATACTATCATGCCATTGAAGGCTTCAGCCATGTTTTGTGTTTTTTTGGGAATTCCTGTGTTTGCAACACAGATTAAGTGATTAATCAGCGGATTGGATCTGAGAGGAGAGGACTATAGGATCACGTTCCTCTGAGGTCCCGGGATCAGGCTCTGTGCAAACATCGGGATTTGACGCTAGTTGAGCGTTAAACCCCGAGCAGATGGCGGAGGATGTCGAGTTAAGACAGCGACTGATCTGGGGAAACGGATACTCTCTCGTTAGGTTGAAAGTACCTCTGGGACAACAGTCAAGTGTTGGACTAACCTCCTTTGCCAAAAACAAATGGTCGATTGAGCCCCTTTCTGCTCCAGCGGGGAAAGCAGAGGCTCAGCCCCCATGATGTCCCAATAATGGGTGCATGGCTGAGGGAGGAAATTACCCCTCTCAGATCCAGCCAAACGGGGGTGGGTGTGTAAATGTGGAGGAAGGTGCTAACCTTATCTCCAACCGGTTTATGAAAATGAATGGATCACACACAAACACACTCATGGCATGAGGTATAATACAGAGATGATTTGAAAGACCATTTCTTTTACATTTTTTGTAACTGGATTACTGGATTAAATTCTATGCAAAAATTGACAAAATTGGTTTAATCTACCAATTTACCAACAATTTACCAAATTTTACCTACAATCTATCATTTTTTACCAAAATGCATTGTAAGAAAACAATCATTCTACACCCATATTAATACTAAAAATGTTAAAATAGAATTTAATGGCTAACATTTGACATTTTTGTTACGTCATAGTTTTACTAAAATGGTAGCTAACTTTGGTTGCTGAAAAAAGATAAATAGGTGCAAATAAAACATATAAACATTTAATATATTAATTTAAACATGTATTAACATTTAACAAATATATGATTTATTTGACCAAAATTCTACCAAAAATCTATTATTGTTCTACACCCATTGCCTTAACAATACAGTATACCAAAAATAAAAAAAAGTGCTTTTTATTAATATTCATGTTTGTCAATTTAGTATGATTACACAGTTTATGCTAAAAAATAATACAACACTGTTTATAAATCTACCAAAATTCATTAAGTAATTAAAAGCATTATAAGGGATGAAAATCAAGTAATATATTATTAGCTTAAGCCTAGTCCTAGACTAAAATGTAAGTCTGAGCAGTTTCATCTGAAAGAAACTTGCACTGACTGATCTTAAAATATATCAGTGCCTTTGTTTTGTCTCAAGATGCACACCAGTAATGTTTTTTTCTAAGCATGTTTATAAAAATTGCTTAAATGTCCTAATTGAACTATGATCTAATCCTGGCTTAGTCTAAGCCCTGTGAGTGAAACCGGGCCCTGAATTTTTAATTCAACTTTTCATTTTATTCACTGTAACTTTGTCATTGCAACATTTTAGTTCAAACTTCACAACTGCAATTCAATGTATGTGTATACCTAAATGTACTGTATTATCCCACCGGTCACTATTGTTGCCATCAACATGTTTACTCATTCTATGACCGCACTCAACAAAACTGAATAATTGTCAATTCATATATTAATTCTAGACACCTTAAAGATAATATGTACCAAAAGTCTTTGTCACATCTTTGTTAACATACTTTACTAGCCTTTTGTTTTGGAGCTTTGATGCAGCCATCATCTTCTCATAGTGCAGACAAGAAGTAAACTGCTCTGGTCATGTGACCATGTAAAACTGCACATATTTAATTGAGACCCTTTATTTTTTTTCCATATTTGCAGGAAATGCACTAAATTGGTCAAACATGAGAATTAAGACATTTACATTGTTAAAAAATCTATTGTTAAATAAATGCTGTTCTTTTGAACTTTCTAGTCATCAAACAGTCCTGAAAAAAAGTATCGTGCACAACTGTTTTTAACATTGATAATAAAGAGAAATATTTATTGAGCACCAGATCAGCATATTAAAATGATTTCTGAAGGATCATGTGACACTGAAGACTGGAGTAATGATGCTGAAAATTTAGCTTTGCCATCACAGAAAATATATATGAAAATAGAAAACAGTCATTTTAAATGGTAATAATATTTCACGATTATATTATTTTTTACTGTATTTGTAATCAAATAATGCACAAGACAAAAGATTTTACAGTTTTGAGAAAGGTTGATGTTGTTAGGCAAGGACTGCACCTTGCAAGTCTAAAGCAGTGCTTAGTCTACATTGTGCTGTTGTGTGAGCAGAAATCTGTGTGTGCACTTGAGTCCTGTCGGCTTGTTTAGTGCAGGCATGTTCAATCATTTCAGAAGAAAATCGGGTAGCCTATGGGAGGCGAATAACAAGGAAACAGTAACTGTAGCAGCATTGCACTGTTCTTGAATGTGACACTGCAGTACTGAATTTCATGTATCCTATCAGCAGGTACAAAAAAGAAAGTGTTGGTAGTTGTGCTTGGCCTCTAAAAAATGTTATCTGCACATACCTACTTTAAACCCCTGGGCTGTGTGCTTGAAGACATTTAATAAAAGACATTTTGTTCTCTTGCATAAGAATACACTAAGCACACATTCATCTCTCTCTCCATTCCTCCTCAGAGTGAGTCTGCTCTACCTGCTCAAATGCTGTCAGATCTAATCCAAACACAGCTCTTCAAAATAGAGGAACCGAAAAAAGGACCTTCCTCCTGTTCCCAATGCTTTTGGAAAGTGCGCCTTTCTCTCAGTGTTGCTAAAAACAGCATCGGCTGCAGTCCAAAACCTGAAAAAAGCGAAAGTAGACGTATCTCTTGGTTTTAGTTGCTTGTGTGTTTATCACTGCTGTGCTGATGTTGACAGCAGAGTGTTTTTTTTTTCCACCAGAGAAACATAGAAACATCCCTGGGATGTTTTAGAGTAGAAACAATACTGCTGCTTAATAACTCAGCCTGTGTCTCTTTGTATAAGATGTGAAATGTTTCCATTTTTTAATAGATACATTAGTGTTCGGTTGATCTTTTTGATCATCAAATCTGGGACATCTGTGTCTAGAAAATGTTCTCAGCTCCTTCAGCTTCCCATATCAGAAATTTGGCCGTGGAAGAAAAGCACTATGTTAGTTAAAAATGTCCATTTTTATTTCTCTGTGGACCTATTATTATATTAGGTCCAGTTTGTACTGTGGTTGGATTACTTTTTATTTTTTTTTAAAGTTTTTTTTATTTATAAACATGTGACTGTGCTATATCAATTCAGTACGTACCACTTTTAATATATTACCATTCAAAGGTTTGGGTTTGTTTAATTTAGTTTAATTAATTAATTAATTTAGTTTTAAAGAAGTCTCTTGTTTGATGCATTTATTGGATGAAAATACAGCTAAAACAGTTATATTGCAATATAGTATTATAGTTTAAAATAACTGTTTTCTTACTTGATCTCTTATATTTTATAAATTTTATAAAAGCAGTTATAAATAAAAAAAATCTTACTATCCCCAAACCTTCATAGTGTACATAAACATGATACCATATGGCCAACTAAGCAAAGTTTAGATCTGTAGAATCGTAGGCCTGGTTATTTGATTTGTGCTCATATCTGCACTATTTATAAGCTTATTGACACAAAGCATGAAAGCCATTACAACTACCTAAACTTCTGAGAATAGAAGAAGAAATTGTGAATAGGTGGCCATTTCCTCTGCCCCAAGGCTAAATCTTCACATACCACTGCATTCAACCGCAAAACACAGCGAGCACAGTGATGTGCTGTATTTGGCAGAATGACAAGAGGTTGAGCTGATTCAGGAGTGAGCGGTACAAGAGGCCTCTGCGGATGTACTGATATTCCGCTCTGTGTTTGTGGGCTGCTTTTATGGATGCGCAGGGGCCCGGTGCTCCATCAAGGGCGTCTCTGGGCTGATCTTCGTCCCACATTCTCCTGTGTAACTGCGCTTTACAAAGACCTCTTTGTGCCTGAGGAACGGTCCAAGAAATTATTCAGATTTTTTGCATTTTTTCTAGTTTGAATGTTTTGTGCGTGTACATTAATACTTGTGTGTGTGTGTGTGTGTGTGAGAGAGAGAGAGAGAGAGAGAGATTAAATGGGTGTTGTGTGGGTGTTTTCTGTTTGTCTATATCCCTCCATTATGTGAGAAAGCAAAGGCGACTAATGTGATTTGCATATTATTTTTTGGCCATTCATGAAGCATGAAGTGTCTGTCAGGTCACGGTAGTCCAGGCTTTGTAATTGTGCTTTTCAACCAAGCTGATAAATTTGATTTTCACACACTCTGAAGTTTATGTATAGAGTCATTCCGTGTCAACTCAACCAGAGGTCCCCAGCTCAAATTCTTGATTTTGCTAATACTTATTCTAAAGAAAGATAAACATGTGTAGTGATGAAAGCCAAAATATTAAATGTCGTGGATGACTATTTACTGAGTAATCCACTATTTTGTAGAGGGGGGTCAAAATGGCAATTTTCACCTAAGATTCAGAGCGAAATTACAGGGGGTAAAAATGACTTCAGAAATATGGGCACATCATAATGTTACCTTTACACAGAGATTGGTTGGTGTATTAGTAAAATCTGTTGAATTTAGCAATCTTTGTCGCATTATGTGCTAATGGTGTCCATTCAAAAATGGGGAAACAGCGCTTTTCAATTTTTTTTCTCCAAAGTTTGCAGGCCTGTAACTCAAAGTATTAAATGTCCTTTCAGATATTGGGCCTTTACAAACTTCTCTTTTGGCATCTTCATTTTTAAGGCCCTTTATGGTTCAGTTCCAGAGATAATGGAATTTCAATATGGCTCCAGGAGTAAATCGATAAATTGTACACATTTTCAGTGGTCAAAAGCAAAGTGTGGGTCAAATTGCAAAAATATGATAATTCTTTTCTTTTAAAGAGGAATGTCTGAAGAGCAAATAATGTTGAAACTAGAAATGTATCTCGTTTACTTCTGTCAAAACAACTGCATTGAACATACCTGTCTGAGTACCATAAGTATAATTTTTCCATAGTTTCTGTGCCTATAACTCAAGAAGTCTTAAAGATATCGCAATATAATTTTATTAAGATTTTATTATTTTTCTTTTATGTGTTTTATGTATTGTAATATATGTTTCTCAGCTGATATTAATTCTCCTGCCAGGCTGTTATTGAAAATAAGAACTTGTTCTTAATCAACTTCCCTGGTTAAATAAAGATTAAATTTAAAAAAAAAAAAAAAAAAAATGATTACACGGCTCTGGAACATTTGGTCCTAAACTGTATTATTTGGGTTTCACATTATATTGTTTGTACATTATCTCACCTACGTATTATGGAGTTTATATTTGTGTAACAACAGCATTATAAATTTAGTTTGATCTGGGCACAGTCCTAAAATACATCGTCGACCAAGAGCAAATTGCACGCTCCATCTCTTTTTAATTTCTTTTGAAGCGCTTGACTGTTGAAGCATACTGTCTAAAAGATTTTATGTTGTCTTTGCATTGTCATTGTCATTACGTTACTGCAAAGGATTACTGCAGTATAATCCTTAATACTCAGTGCTGCCTTTGTTTACCAGTTGAATTATTTTGGTCAAAGATTTTGGCACAGTTTGTTCATGACATCTGTTTTGCTCACAGAACAAATAAATAGATATGATGCATTACATGCCTTGCTTCTTTTTACAGCAGTTTCATGAGGTTAAATGAAATGCATCAAAGTTAAATGCGTAGTTGCCATTGCTTTGTGCTGACTCTGGGTAAAAAAAAGTGAAGTAATTAAAAAATGCTTTGCTTCAGCATGCCCTTTGGACCTTATAAAATTTGTGCAATTTTCTTACGCTGTATGTCCGTGTTTATAGTCTGGTAAGTTCCCTGTATGAAAATTGCTCTATTCTCTCCCGTCTCAGAGGAAATAGAGCGGACTTCCTGTTTAGGCATGATTATTTGTCTTACACAGTTGGGTTTGCACTATTCAGCAGCTCTGTTTATTGATTCTATGTGTAGTGATTTTACTTTTATAATAGGCCTCATTTGCTTTTATCCTACTAAGGTAGAGTATGTGTAAATCTAAGATATGCTGTCCAGCTGTTATAATGAGGGTATACTACTGAATCCCTGTTGTGAAAACTCATACCACCCTAATGACACTACACTTCAGAAGGAACCAAACTTGCTGCTAGATGAATACTTCTGCTTACTTCCCAGAAGTATTTTTACATCTTATTCCATGCTGACTTACTGGGATGACTGGTGACGTGATGTCCTAATCAGGCAATGTTTAAAAAAAGTCTACTGTTTTTACAAAAATATAAATGCAGTCTTTGTTAGTACAAGAAAATTGTGAACAACTGAGACAGCAGGGAACAATCAGCCTGAGAACCTTAGCCAAAATAGCTTTATTTTCTGTCCGTCATAATTTGTTATAGGCATTTGACATGCATTTTAACACGGATCTTCATGCAAACTTTTAGTTTACCAAAAACTTTCAGCCTCTTAAAAACAGTTTTGGAAAATGAAACATGCCATGCAACTTAGGAACTTGATACACTACGACATATTTAACGGACTGTCTTTGAAGACACTGTTATCCAGGTCACTGCAAAATGTCTATTTGATTTTATTCTAGTTAACTTAATTTCGTCTTGAACAACAGGAAAAGCACATTCATTTGACAGAATAACTGTACTAGACAGACCATACATCTATCATTCACAGCCTGTTGTTTTTATTATTTTTTTAAATTTAATTTCTAATTAATTATGGTCACTGCTCCAACTGAATTCTATTGTCTTTTGATAAGTATTCATTGTCTCTGAACCCCATTGAAAACAGTTGTTCATTTATGCAGTGTATATATATGTATGTGTGTTATAACTATTATTTTTAATAGCCCGGTGATTGTGATGTCTTCTGTAGCCTGGGATATACATAATACTGCTCAGGTCTTGTTGCCCATAATCCACCCATCTCTTGTAATGAGTTTACATTAGTATTTACATCATA
>JAUZSZ010000101.1:18228433-18238510 GCA_034780575.1 Labeobarbus marequensis | reverse complement strand
TTTGAGATTCGGGACATGATGGGACTGACAGATGACAGAGACATTTCTGAGACGGTCAGTGAGACTTGGAGCACTGACGTCCTGGGCAGTGACTTTGATCCCAACATGGATGAGGACCGACTGCAGGAGATAGCAGGTACAATTGCATTTCTGCAAATCTTGCAGTCATGGTTACAATTATAATGGTATGCATTTTTTTTGTAGTGTGCTAGTTTCATATAGATGATATAACATTTATGTAACCGTAAATAGTAGTTTTTCCTCTCCTTGCAACTGAAATTTCACTTTCAATTTTAGAGTTGATTTTGACATTTTGTTTTAGATTCAAATGCAGATTACACATTTGAGAAGTTAGAAAAAGTACACAGTGAGACAAGGTTCCTTTTGGCATAGTGGCCAGCAAACCCTTTACTGCCACCTTGTGGTTAGCTGAAAAGTTGCACTTCTCAAATAAGGAGCTGAAGAATGCAATACTGTCTTTGTAATTACATTCTGTAATTAGGTTTTCCTATTGAAGACATTCTTACAAATCAGTTGTCATTCATTTTAACCATTTTCATTAATACTTGCATGCCATTAAACATTAAATAGTTATAAATGAAGTCATTATAATAATAATAATAAAATGTAACAGGTTTTATAAATTCAAATATACTTTAAAATTTCAAACTTTGCAATAATGCTCATTCAGACAAAATCTGAAACCAGTTTCCAAAATATATGGGAATGTACACTGCTGTTCAAAAGTTTGGGATCAGTATTTTTTTTTTTTTTTTTTAATCACCAAAAAAATAAATCTGTTTCCAACATAATAAATCAACTTATTGATAATAAATCAGCATGATTTCTGAAGGATCTTGTGACACTGAAGACTGGAGTAATGGCCGATGTAAATTCAGCTTTGCATCAGTATAATAATATAGAAAACTGTTGTTTTAAATTATAATAACATTTCACAATATGACTGTTCCTTCGCTATTTTTGATAAAATAAATGCAGCCTTGATGAGCAAACTATAGTTCTTTAAAAAAATCTTGCTAATCCCAAACTTTTGAATGGCAGTGCATTTCTTCCAACTCCCAGTCTTGGCTAAATAGATTTAATCTTTAGTTCAGTCCTTTCCTAAATCAAGACTATAGGGTTAAGTTTATTGACTTAAAATGTCAAGTGTTTGTAAAATTTCTGTAAAGGAACAGAGGGATGTGCAGAACAACCTAAAACTGCTTTTCATTTAATCCCACCGCATTCCATCTCTCTCTCCATCTCTTTCTCCTGTCTTTCATTCAGTCTCGCTTCCTCCACCCCTTCTTTTCATTCTGTTCCCTCGTCTTCCATGTTCTCTCTCTTTCTCGCCTTCATCTCTGACATTCACACAGTCCCTGCAGTCTTATTGACCTTGGTTCCTTCTCATTTGCATCCTCCATTTTTCATTCCTCGGAATATGGCATTGGGGGACTTTTCCATCATTAAGTGAATTTACAGCGATTTCCTTATGTGTTTTCTCCGAGGGATTGGGTTATGAGATACACATTAAATATCCATTAATACCTCATTATCCCACTGATAAGATTACCATGATAATGAGGCAGAAATTCTAATTGTTTCACTACTGCGGGTGCCACTCATTTAATCATGCACCTGAAAGACGGGCGGCCCAGAGCCCCTGCCTCACTCACTGTAAACAGGGCCAGCGGGGGAAAGCTCTCCTGCAGGCCCACCAAACCTGCCCTTGTGCGCGTGCGTATGTGGGGAGACGTGACCTGTGGAGAGCTTCATACGGAGCGCTCATGATCTCTGCTTCTGCCCGACCATCAAACGCCCCCGCTGGCTGTTCACTCTCCCCCTCCCCTTCCAGCGCTCCATCTCCATTCTTCTGCCTTGTTAGGCGTTAGCTCCTGTTGGGAGTGTTTCGGAGAGAGGAGGCCGTGGGTGGGATGCCGGTTGAGAGAATAATGAGGTTATGAGTGATGCTCGGCTCGATCCACACCTCAAAGTCACAACCCTGATGATACCGCGTATGCGTGTCTGTGTCTGTGTGTGAGGAGGGAGACTGCAATTAACCTTTGGCCATCTCTGTCGCAGTCCGCCTACCTGCTGCTTTAGATCACAGACGCCTCATACCCATGTGCTTCTTATGTGTGTGTTCTCCTCAGGGGCTGCGGCGGAGAACGCCCTGGGCAGCATGCTTTGTCTGCCGGTGCTGCTGGACCCGTACGGTTCTACCATTTCTGAGACGACGAGCGAGGCGTGGAGCGTGGAGGTTCTGCCGAGTGACTCAGGTGAGAGCTGAACCCATACAAGGATGGTTCAGTTTGACGGTTCAGGTTACATTGTTAGTGTTCAGCTTTGGCTTTACAAAGTAGAGTCATAACTCTTTATTAAATGTAGCTCTGTTCCTGGCTGCTGGGAAATACAGCGTTCCAGCCATGCTAAAATACACAATTTAGTAACACAAAACCTGTCACCAGATACTACTGATATCACTGGTCCAAAGATGGCATTTATTAAACTTACTATACCTGTCTATAAGACTATAGCTTATAGTGGAGGGTTTCCCAAACATCCCCTGTGATATAAATTATTAACCTAAAGTGTCCCTTGAGAACCTGTCAACCAATTTTTATAGGATTTTATGAACATTAACCATTTTTTTTTATAATTTTTACTTTTAATTGTATACATGCATTTTTAAACCATTTAATTATTATTATTATTTTTTTTGCATTTTTGTCAATTTCTGGTAGGAAAACATGAATGAATCAAGTGGGGCAAAAAAAAAAGAGAAAAGAAAACAATTTGTATCAAAGCACTGGATCTGTGCTTTGTGACTTAAAGTGTCAATGCAGCCTTATTATTATTATTATTATTATTATATAATAGTGTTAAAGATATAAAATAATATTTTTTTTAATTGACATCACTCACTGCTCTTTTTTTCTTCATTACTTACCATTTACTTGAATAAACACTTTAATTATATTTTCCATTGTTTTAGTTCAGTTTGATAATTAACCTGATTAACATTTAACTTTTTTTTATTGAACCAATGTGTTAAGTGGCATGCTAGTTTTTGTTGTTGTATCAGGAATTTTTAAAATTTAAATACTATTGTTGGTATCCATTACTGAAATTTGGTTGTTGTGACAACCCCTAATGATAATCTTATAAACAGGGCTGATTATGTTATGAATCATGCAATTGTGAATAAGAAATAATGTAAAACCAGACTGTGCCAGTAGCAGGCATACGGCAGTCTGTGTGTGGTCTTGTCTCCCTGCCCGTTTTGCATCACAAACACTAGAAAGAGAGAATGAGTGATTGTTTTTTCCTTTGCTGGGGTTTGTTTCAGTTCTAGGCAGTGGAAAAGTAGACTCCGAAGACCAATTGAGACCTGCATTATTACAAATGAGCACGTAAATGAAAGCCCTCCACGGGGATGCCCTGGGTGTCTTTATGTGTGTGTGGATATGCTGTTTTCTACAGTTAATCAATCTGTGTTGCAGAAGCTGCAGACCTGAAGCAGGAGGAACGATTGCAGGAGCTGGAGAGCTGCTCGGGTGTGGGTAGCACTTCAGACGACACAGAGGTCAGAGAGGTCAGCTCCCGACCCAGCACCCCGGGACTCAGTGTCGTTTCAGGTACACATACACAAAAACCTAACTGTCTAAATGAGTTCAAATGAGCAATCGCTGTCAGTCTGGAATCGCAGAATTGTGCAAAAGTGAACTTGCAGATTTCCACAATCCAAAGGTTTTAACATCTTGCATGTCACATTTGAATGTTATTCTCTGCCTCGCTGAGTTCTTTATTCAGTGACTCTTCTTCCCTGACATGCTGATGAAGACGAATAGCCATGTAACACAACGGCAAACTCCTTGTGGGGAGTTTTCCCTGAGGACTTCGGCAGATGGATCGCCTTTCCCTTCCTCCTTCGTTCATTCTTGCCGTTTCCATCTCTCGTTCACCTACTCTGACCTCCCTGGGGATTCTCCTGCCCTCTTTGTGTGCTCAAGGGAGCATTGGCATGGTTTCTTCGCTTCCATGAAGAGCTTGAAATGAAATTGGCTGTTCAACATGGCCACCACTCCATCACTTACACGCTATACTTTTGCTTACTCTCTGAACTATTCTGTAGATCTGAGAGATATATGCACAGTCAAACTCTAGGCTCGTTTTGCTAAGGCAGCAGAACAAAGTGTTTTCATTTTTGTCGTTTGTTCCTTGTATCAGAGGCAGTATGTCATGAAAAGTTTCTTCTTTGACAAATCAAACTACTTCACAGCTCAATAGGTAATATGTTTCCTTGTGTGATTTATAGTTGGAGGTTTTGCTGATTTGTTACATATTGTTTGTGCAGGCATCAGTGCCACGTCAGAGGACATCCCCAATAAGATTGAAGACCTACGCTCTGAGTGCAGCTCAGATTTTGGAGGCAAAGACTCCGTGACTAGTCCAGATGGAGAGGACTCTGCTCATGGTACAAACACACAATCAAGTGACTAAATGAGCACACACACACTAACACACTGTGCTTTGTACTTAAAGATATTTTATATTGTTTAATTATTTCACAATATTACTGTTTTACTGTATTTTGAGCAAATAAATGCAGCCTTGGTGAGCATTAGAGATTTCTTTCAGAAGCATTAAAAATAGTTAATGTTATTGGCTATAACATTTTATATAACTACTGATTTTAATATCAGTGCACCTGTATTTTTCCAGTGAATGTCTACATATGTTGCACACCAGTTTATTTAAAAGGAGTAGCAGAGAGTAAAATGCTGACACATCAGTTGTTAAAAGATAAACATGTAATAACTTGGTGCATCTTTAAGTTTAAAATCAAATTTGTTGTGAGTTTTATAAATACATCTATAAAGGAGTGTCATTTAAAGGAGTGTCATTTTAATATGTTTATTGTTTGTGTCTTTAACATGTTTTTATTCACTATTAAATCTTATCCTGTACAGCTGTTAAATATGTTTCTTAGGATTTCTGGTGTTGGACTAACAGGTCCTTTGTCACTCATTTACTTCCCTTTATGCACCCCTCCATTCTTCCACCTCTCTAGGAGCTCACAGTCTATCCTGTGCACCCTCTCAAGCAGATTCACTGCTGGCCATGTTCGATCCCCTCTCCTCTGGAGAAGGTAATGTCACTTCCCAGCATGCACTGCTGTTGAATGCAGTACTTACACATGTAAGAGCTAGAAAGGAGTGCCATTAATGTGCCTAATGACAAGAGCCCACTAAACTGTGTGTGTGCTGTGAAATAAAGCAAGCGCTTGCCAGATTTCTATCCTATTATGACCCATTCTTGTAAAATAGAGGGTTTTATTATGTAGGTGTTCAAAGGCTAAATTTGATTTGTGTCTAAGCCTACAAATCTACAATGGAAAGTTGCATAAATGTGTTGGAGAGACATTGTGAGAATACGTGTGTGTGGGGCAAGGTGAGGGGATGACAGGTTGCTAGACCTCACTGCAGGCGTTTTGGCTCAGCGGCCCGTCCCTACTGAGCTAGTGGCACAGGGCTGGCATTGGAAGGTACACAGCAGAGATGCTGTACCCTTGGAACAGGTGGCCTACTTTCACCTGAGGTCTGTCTGACTCTGACAGCTCTCTCAAGCGCGCTCTCTCTCTCTCATACACACACACACACACGCACACACACACACACACACTCCTGCTGACGGTGTGCATGCAACCTTTTTTTATGAATGCCAGTTGAACAGAAGTCATGTCACGACCCTGGCTCTAGTTTTGTTTGTCGAGAACTGGAGGTTACTTTGTAAATATCAATATGCAAAAACGTTTTTCTCACAGGTATAGAGTTTAGCCGGTGACTTGATTTTAAATTCAAAAGCAAAGACCCTCTAAATTTGGTTCAAATGTCTTTGCAGGTTCGTCCACTGGCACCATCGTGCGACCAAAGGTACACTATCCCCGGCCCCTTCACCCTCCCCCTGACCCGCCCATTCCAGAGGCCAGCATAACGGGCCACCAGGAGCCTCGTCCGCCCCTCTTTGCCCCCCACCTGACGCAGAGTGACCTGGAGCATCCCAAGCAGAGGCACTCTTACCCTGAAAGGCTGGTCAGGAGCCGCAGCACAGATGTGGTATCTGCTGGCCGCAGACCCAACAGTGATCCCGGACTGAACCGCAGGACCGTGATGGAGGAGAGAGACCCGGCTGGGGCTTATTCCACAGGACCCACCTCCTCTCCCAGCAAGGATTCACTCAAAGGAGATGTGAGAAAGATGGTGTTACTTTGATAAGTTTACCTTTTCTTTTCTTTTCTTTTCTTTTCTTTTTTCTCAAAAAAGGGGAATCTCAAAATCT
Organism: Labeobarbus marequensis; assembly: GCA_034780575.1. Taxonomy (NCBI): domain Eukaryota; kingdom Metazoa; phylum Chordata; class Actinopteri; order Cypriniformes; family Cyprinidae; genus Labeobarbus; species Labeobarbus marequensis. The sequence continues at coordinate 18,232,168 of JAUZSZ010000101.1, read as the reverse complement.
AATTAACTAAGTTACATAAACTGAAACTTAAATTTAGAAAACTTAAATATTTTTTCTTCATTCACGTTTCAAGTTAATTGAGGTCAAGTAATTGACAATGTAAATGCTTGAGTGAACTACTTCCTTAAATGATCATAATTTTTATATGTGTTCAGGTTGAGGACAGAAAGGACAGTGATGATGAGAAGTCTGATAGGAGCAGACCCTGGTGGAAGAAGCGGTTTGTTCCTGCCATTCCTAAAGGTGAGGAGCCCAACTCTTATTCCCTGAAGGCTTTTGTAATGAGTACATGCCTGCCTTCATCCTGTGGATCAGTGGCCAATGGCTAGAAAATTGCATTTAAATATAAAATTGCTGGCATAGAAAAACAGTACTATTCTGTTTGAATGTGGGGAAAAGTGCTGATAATATCTGCTTTATTAGTCCAAATGGAATGATGGCAATAAAATTTGATATCAGTATCAGCCAATATTAAAGTTATGGTCACGGCTCTAATATGCATCCTTACAACTATAAGACTTGTGGAAAACTTTAAATGTGTACTCGGATTGTTGCATTTCTGAATGTGAATCAGTGTTTCTAATTGGAGAAGAATTTGTCTTTGTGATTTTCTTCTTTTAAGAAGAAAACATTATTCATTTTAAAAAGAAAGTGTTTTCTATTGGCTGTTTTTTTTTTCTTTCAGATGTTTGACTGTTAAACACTAAAGATGTGTTTTGTGTGGAATTGCATTGTACATTTAAATGTTTGGGGCATAAAGTATATATTCTATTTTATGCTTTTTTTTCAGTATTCTTTGAATATATTTATTTATTTAAAAACATTACATACAAACATTATAGCCTAAATGTCTTTTCTGTCACTTTTGATCAATTTAATGAAAAACAAAAACAATTTTTTGGACAGTCAAACTCTCAAATGCAACTCGATTCGGTCTAACTTTCTGATGCTCATTAGCAATTAGCATTTAGCATGGCTTGGGTTTGTGTTTGTGAAGCCCAACCCTGTCTGTTGCTGTCTGTGTTCCTCACACAGTGCTCTATTGGACTGCAGAGGGTGAACTCCCAGGTAACCCACTCTTCAAGTTCTCTCCCACTCAGTCTAGTGCTATACACTAGAAGCCCGAATATTTGCTAGCTCCTGTAGACCTCTCCTCGCCACTGCGTGACGGCTCGAGCTGTGACGTGACACAGTCAAGCTTCATCTTTTCCTTCATGCAGCCATCTTGGTTTTCCATAATTTATTTTGCAGTGGTTTAACTTTATATAAGGATTTTGCTCAAATATGCACTTGAAAAAGATGCATAATTTTCTGTAGGGATATAAAAACTACCTACTTTGGTATCAAGTCAAAACTAAAATGAGTAATTTAGAAAATTAAATATTAAATTAAAAACAATGAGATTGTTTACTAGCACGTAACTTTTTGTTGTGGAATCAAAATTAGTGTTGAGAATCAAGAAATTTTACTCTTCTTGGTAATTTTGATATCAGAACAATTTTCATAAACTTTTCATATTAAGACAACCTCATCAGTTTGTTTTCGCACACAGCATTCACACGCGCATACACATGACATTCTGCAGCACGGAGGCCCACATCTTTGTGTTTGCACTTTAGTAGTGACATGCTTCCTGTTTTAGTTCCCCATTACTGAATATTTGGTAGTGGCTCAAAAGCATTCAAAGCATGTTCGTCCATTTGGTACAGTGGACCGGAGAAGGGTCCGTGTCTTGAGGTTTGCCTTCTTGTAGGAGCACTCCAGCATTGTTTGATTTTTGTGAGAATAACTGTTCCTGTTAATTCTTGCAGTGCCAATCGGGGGGCTGCGAAAGCGGGACAAGCCGGAAAAAGACGAACAAGGAGCAGAGAGGGTACCGCAAGGTATGCTTTCATTTAACTCTTATTAAACACTCACTGCAGCCATTGTCCAAGCTGATCACATGTGTATGCATCTCAGGTATACCAGATGAGCCTTCACCATTCAGGCAGAGCTCTAAGACTCAGTCAGCAGAGGCAATAATGGACAAGTACAAGTACATCATGGAGAAACGACCCACCCACAGTGATGGAGTTTCTGGAACTTATGTTGGACAAGGTAGGTCATATGATAATGTTCATACTTTATATAGAAACTGTAGAAACACACTCTTTTTTTTAGTATTGTGGAGTAAATAACTAAAAGTAGTGATGCTTCTAACATTTTATAGTAGTCTGGTATAGACACTGTAGCTTGTGCAGCATCGTCCAATTCATTTTAGTAAATTGGTTTGTGCAAATGGTTCATGTAAATATATCAAGCATGAATCACATAAATAATTCACAGAATTTGACAAACAAAAGGATTTGTTTTAAGACTTTTTTTGGTCTTTTTTTTTAAAGTGAAACTTTTTTTTATCACAAATAATATTTTAGAGAGCTTATGGAGTGCACACACACACACAGAGTTGTTTACTCTGTTTTTTTTAATCCAAGTTCAATTTTATTAAATTAATTATTTATTGTATTGTTTATTATATCTATTTAGTCATTGTTAAATTTGTCTCTGTCATTAAGTAGCCTGTGAAGCTGATATGGCATAAACTTCAATAAAAGAAGAATAATTTACAGATTGATCAGCGAATCAGTGTGTAGAAGTTCCTCTCATTAATTTGTTTGCAGTCTTTTTTTGACTGTTATATGAAATTAAATACGAAAATAAAACAGCTTTTTTTAGCAACTTGTATTGTTTGGAACAGCACTGGAAATAGTGAGCATATAGTTTGCAGTAATTCCAGTAAACTATTCTTTTAACTACTTTAAGTGTAGCTTGTCTGTCATTTTTAAAATAGCTTCCCCAACACTGCTTATGTTGCATCTTACTCTCATCTGTTAGACAGAATTTATCAATGAAACGGTTTGTCATCTGCTGTTCTGTAACTGTTCTGTTGTGTTTTTTACAGAGCCTTGTAGAGAAGGAGACAGTGAGCATGACTCCCCTAAAGATGAAGCGCTGCAAAACATCTCTGCAGATGACCTTCCAGACTCTGCCAGTCAGACAGCGCCACCACAGGACAAGACATTCTCCTTCAGGTGTCTCAGACAAACTAACACTCACTCACACATTATTCTCTTGAAAGTAAAGTCAGTACATTCTGAAAGTCTAAGTCTCAGAAAACAAAATGGCAATGAACATTTAACAGAATCAGGATGAGGAGTGAATTTTGATCTAGTGTGTGCGTAACCTGTCTTTTGTATCTCTGCAGTGATATTAAGAAAAAGCTACGCCTGGCGCTGTGCTCTGCAGATTCAGTTGTATTTCCCATCATTCCACCGGCAACAACACGTAACGGTCTCCCAGACCATGCAGATCCTGAAGGTTACTTATTATCTATATTATCTTCAATTATCTATACTTGCCTCATACTGTACTTCTTACAAATATGTAATATGTTCCTTTTAGTTTATAATAATGATAATAAATGAATACTATTTTAAAACGCTATTAGTTTTATATAATTAAAACTATTAACTGCAATAAATACATGCAATTATTAGTGTTGTTAATAATAATGATAGTTATTATTATTGATACTACAATTGTTTATTTTTTATTTTATAAACTATTATTGTTGTAGTTATTATTTTTATGCTAGTATGCAGTTCTGTTTAAATGGAACCTTCATCTGAACTAAAGTTTTTGTAGCTCTGTACACATGGGGTGAAAGTAGCTGTTCCGCAGGTTTTGAGGTTCAAA
>JAUZSZ010000101.1:17925978-17938585 GCA_034780575.1 Labeobarbus marequensis | reverse complement strand
CAGAACATTAATGTACTAGTCAATTACTAATCAAAGTCCACGTGTATAGAAAGTATCTTCATTCATTCCAGCACCGGCAGGAGCTCCTTTCCTCTCCCTCTCTCACAGACGTGCTCACACATCCCATCCCCCTCTTCAGTGGAGCGACAGATCACCTCAGAGTACTGGACTGAGGAGAGGAGAATTATACACGACATGGTGGGTCATACTAGCAGCCCCTCATTAAGGATAGAAGGCGTCGGCTGCAGGAGGTTAATGGCCTCATGTCCCCAGGCTGACTGAGAGAGAGAATAAGAGAGGGAGATTGAACGCATTTACCTGAATCCACATTACCCAGTGTGAATACTTCAAATAGGCACACAGGAGTCAGTAAATCTAATATATAATGTTCAAATCTTAAACATAAGGTGCCACTGGAACATTAAAGAACATGCAAATTAAAAGGTGTGTTGAGTGGCTCACTGATTCTTGAGACATGACACAAAACCTGTTGGAAGAGTGAAAAAATACATGCATTATTGTTGAATTAACCAGTTCAGAGTTTTGAGATATGCATCTATGTTTGGGTTTAGTATCACTTTCGGATACTAAAATATTGCGTTTAATATTTATTAGAAATATTAACAAAGCATTTACTTCAATAAATGAATAAACTGAGACTACAGGATGGTTTCAAACTCATTTTCAGCTCTATCGAATACATTGTCACCACAGCCCAACCTTATTTTGTGACAGTAGCCATGTTGTTTTTTATATGTCACAGTGAGGACGTTCTTAAAATGAGGGACATTATCTAAATTCCTAAAAACCTTAGGCTGGTGCTGGCATATCATGGTTGTTTCATGGCAGTGTCCCTCCAGGACTGGATTTGAGGAACCCTGATATACTCTTACCATACTAATATCAGTCTACTTATCTTTGAACATATTTAAAATGTAAAAATATGCATTTTATTGTCTCATCTGGTAAAACTCTTGATGACAGAGCCTGCACATCACATAGATGTTTTTTATCCAAAAAAAAGCTCTCTCTTTTACCAAAGGCTGTTAGCAACTCATCATTCACTGTTGTAACATAAACTGAAGACTTCTGTGCACTCTTAGAAATAAAAGGTAAAAACCCATCACCTTTTCAAAAGGTACACTTTTTACCTTTTAGGTACTAATATGTACACTTTAGGTACACATATGTAACTTTAAGGTACCAATATGGACCTTTTATGTACAAAGGTGCACCTTTTGAAAAGGTTCTGCCACCGTGACAGCATTTGTACCTTTTTTCCTGAGAGAGTGGTTAAAAAAGGGCCATTATAAACACAATATTCAACTTCCTGATTTAATAGAAAACATGTCTAATATAAAATAATAAAAAAAGAAAGAAAAAGAAAAAAGTAAGTTATTGTCTCATCTGGTAAAACTGTTCAAAACGATACATCTTTCCCTCATCAGCGTATAGATGTTTTTGTCCAATAAAATGCTCTCCCTGTCAGCAAGGCTTTTAGCAACTTATGCTTCACTGCTGCGACAAAACTAAAGGCTTCTGTGCACTCTCTGAAAATAAAAGTACAAAGCAGTCACCTTTTCAAAAGGTACATTTTTTGTATCTTTTAGGTACAAATTTGTACACTTTAAGTACATATTATGTAACTTTAAGGTACAAATACGGACCTTTTAGGTACAAATGTGCACTTTTTGAAAAGATCCTGCCCCAGTGACAGCTTTTGTACCTTTTTCCTGAGAATGTGGTTAAAAGGGGTCATTCAAAACACAATATTCAACTTTCTGATTCAATAGGAAGCATGCAAAATACTTCTGTTTGTAAACCCATTTCAAAGTCTTAAATCTCAGTATTGCTATTTAAAAGATACCAACAAGAATGATAATAATGATTATAACACATTTTAGTAATATGCCAAAATAAGTTTTCCCTATTTATTGCTTAGACTCTGCGGATCTTACGACATTTAGAAAATAATTAAACTGCCTGTAAACTTTAGCATTTAATCACATATGATTTTTTCCCCTTGCACGACTATGTGTCAATAATAATGAGATCGGCACTTCATCAGTAATACCTCTGAGTAAATAACATGGATTTTTATATTTACATGTAAATATCGCTATCACCTTGGCATGTCATGTGAAATGAATTACCATGTAGATTAAGGATTACAAATTAGTCTCATGAATAGTTGATTGCATGGAGGATATGAGGAAGGCTGAGAGTCTTTCATTAACCCAACGCTAACGAAGAGTGAGTCTGCTCACCCTAACGAGAAAATGTCTGTCACCCTTGCTCTCCATCCCTACAGTGTTACAGGAGATGATGAGGTTATATTTAGCTCAGGTGAATGGAGAATATCTGTTGTTATTTACAGATACAGTATGAATGTCAAGGTCAATGGCAAATCAAATATTTTCATCTCTGCTTTTTTGGCTTCTACATGTTCAGATGCTAATGCAAGTAAACATCCAGAAAAAAAAAAAAAAACTTTCACTCGATCTCTTGCATTTTCTCTTTTCTTTATGTCTGGTTTGGGCACATAATTACGAGTGCGATGTGCAGCATTTGCATCAAACACACATTAGCATGTGCTGGTATGATTCAAGCGTATAGAATCAAATGCAACCTTAACTGCTTTTTGTAATTGTACTATATTGGAACTATAAGTGCAACATATGGCAAAGAACTAGATTTCATTATCTTAACCAGCGCTTTCACGAGCATAGAAACACCTGTTTTTGTATATACAAGCATCTCCGAGGATTCAGTGCGTCTGGTCTTAATGCCATTAAACATCATTTGTTTTATGTGGTATATATTTTAAATCCACATAAAGTGTGTACAGAGAAGCTTGGCTTGTCAAACAGCATACATTTTAATTTAGCCTCTCTTTAAGTGGTTCGAAAGTCTTTTTAGCCATTAAATGTGATTCCTTTGTGCTCATTAAAGGGTAAAATCTTGAACAATAGCCCAATCCATTTTCAATTGCTATGTTGAGGGCTCAAAAGTGCTTCTCATCTTCACAAGTCAGGATGATTGCAAATAAATACAGGTTGTGGCTCCTTACTGCATGAGAGTAGTTTGAAGTGCTTTCATTTTTACAGTAAATGCACTTCCATCTTTGTTCCATTTAAAGAATAAACAGATGAACATTGACATGTGATGCGTTGCATAACAATTAGCCAGTGAACTCAATGAGAGTCGGTTTTAGCAGATAATATGCTTTCAATTTCATGTAATCTCCGTACACACACCATCTCCAGAGAGAACCGTCAATGGCGCTGCCAGTCATTACACAAGATTTTGTTGTCATATCGCATATGAGAGGCTGAAGTCTCGCGTGGAAGACAAAATAAATGAGTGAAAAAGTGAGAAAGGACAAGAATGGAATTACAAAGATGGAGGCAAACAAAGATGAGTGTGGCAGTGCTTCTAGAGGAGTGCTGGAGGATTAACACGTGAAAACTGTCAGTCAAGATCTCATATAAAGGAGCGTAATAGTACTCTTATGAGAGGATTTGGATACTGTGCTCTATAGGACCTAAGTTTGAGTCTTGAATGAGGCAGGAGTGAGAATAAGTGTTCAGACCGAACTTGCGTGCATTTTGCTGGCCTACTAAGAGGCCATATTTCTTTTAAAGGTGAAGAGAGGGAGGAGGAGCAGGGTAGCAGAAAAGGAGCGGCTCACATCAACAGCACAGCCTGAGACTCGAGGCTGTTCATCACTTCCTGCAGAGTGAATGCAAGACAAGAAAAAAAGCATGAAGATGGCAAGGCAAGGCACATATGAAAAAAAAGAAAGTGAAGAAATTCTTCACAGCTGGACATCACATAGTTTTACGTCTCACAGCAGCCATGACTTGACAGATGATGGTTTTAGTAAAAACACTTTGCTTGATTAGACTTACAGGTTGCTGTAACCTTGATTTTTTTTTATGTATGACTTTGTACAACACCTGCATTAAAAAAGGGAGAGAAAAAACACATTTACAAGATTAGTTTGCCCAAAAATGAAGATTCTGTCATTATTTACTCCCTACTTTAATACTATCATTATTTACCCTCATAGAGTTCCAAACCTTTTTTTTTTTTTTTGCTGATGAACGTAAACAAGAATTTTGAAAGAATCTTCTCATATTTTACACTATTTCTTATGCTCATCAAGGCTGCACATCATATTAAAAAATACAGTAATATTGTAAAATATAATTAAAATTTAAAGTAACTGTTTTCCAGTTGAATATATTTTTTAGCAGCCATTACTTTTAAAAACATTTAAAAACAAAAAGTTAATGTAAAAGACTGTACCATCACATTTGATCAATTTAATGCATCCTTGCTGATTTAAATTATTAATTACTTTCTAAAACACAAAGCCAATCTTATTTATGCTAGTGTATGAAAAATATTTTTCACATTAAAAAATACATTCCAAAGTAGAAAAGGATGGTGTCTTATAAAACTGTGAACAAGCCAAAGTCTGTGACAAGAAAAATCTCCTAATGATTTAAATCAATAAATAAGTATGTAAGTAAATAAGTAAATAAATTATCTGATTGGCTGTTGCATTATAAATGAATTTGGGTGATAGGATGAATAGTAGATACACTAAAGTTATAGACACTGAATGCATCTCTAAACATTTCAAAATACCAAATGCAACAAACGTGATTGGTTCTCAAGGGTTTTGTAACCATACGAGCACCATATTAGTAGAATATGAGCAACTAATGGCTTCCTTACATATAGTGTAATATCCCTTTAAGGTCAAAGACTAAAATGATGACAGCTCATCTGCAGTTAATTATAAAATACAAGTGTAACCTATTAAGATAACCAGAAGCGAGATTATCTTTGATTAGCTCTGCGCAACTAGCGCGGTGCGTTTACAAACACTCATTCCAGCCGGAGTGTCACAACAATGCAAGGCTTCAGAATGGAAGAAATAAAAAAAAAGCCCTGTCTCCTCGCTAAAGTGCCATCCCCAATCACGTCTGTCATAAGCCCCGCTGTAAACACTTTTGCACTGCATGTTTCATCACCAGTAAATACACCATTAAGTCACAGACTGAGGGAGAGCGAGACACAGTAAAACACGAATGTGTTGACTTGTCATGAGCATCATCGTCTGTCTGTTGACTGGGTGCTGTGCCACTGGCTGCCATCTTAGTTTCAGTACCCATGAACTACAGACCTCAGGAAACTCGTTGTTGTCGCAACGATGAGCCAGCCACTCAACTGAGTCACGTCGCAGATTTGACTTCGTATGCACGTGTGCTTGTGAGTAGAGTTTGTTCGAGAGGAAATCAGTATTATTATATGCCCACAGAATTCAAAAGCCGGTCTTTATCCTCAAGGTTCTGAAGAATGAAATTTGACTTTACAGACTTGGAGGCTTCCAGAGATACAATTAAAGATGACACTGTAATTACAGCACGAGAGAGGAAGTACATCGAGGTGGTGGGAGGATGAATGAAAGAGCGAGAGCTCCAGAGTGACGGAAAGCTCGGAGAGAGGTAGAGGCGGCAGAAACGAAGTGAAATGTAAATCAAAGCGGGCGATAGTTTGATAAAGTAATCGGCGCTCCAGGAACAAGCAGCAGACCCTGGTGTCAGCTCTTGCCGATTCAACCGAGCTCCCACGGACACCGCCAGCATCAGATTTACAAATTGAAAATCATTAATAATTCTAACCAGGACGTGATAAATCTGAAATCACTCTCGATGAACCTGGACACACTTCCATAAATCAAAAAGATTACTTGGGAATTTTTAAAAATCTGACGTCAAAGTGTCAGGCTTACTAATGGTTTTTGTAGATCTCTCACAGTGATACGCTATTAATCTGTGATACATTTGAAATATGGCCGATATGTGATCTCTCTAATCTCAGCGGCGGGCTGTTTTACGCTCAAAACACGACGAGAGAGAAGGGCCGAGGTGGTGGGGGAGCAGAAAGAGAGAAATTGAGGTGAAAGTGTTTGTTGCGCAGACTAATAAATGCTGTTTGGGAGCAGAATCTGAAGTAAGAAAAAAAAGTACAGGCCAGATCTGCTCGAGAAGTCATACAGATGCAACAGTGTCCAGTTATCATGTTTGCAGCCGGTCTACAAATAGACCTGAATGGGTCCCAGCAGGCACACAACGTCAAAAGGCGCTGATATTTGGTTAAATTTTGGTTGCGATGTCGGGTGACCAAAATTCAATTTCAATTCAACGTCTAATGTCAATGTTAATTTGATGTCCAATACTGACATTGATATTTGTTGTTTTTAGGTTGTGTAACCAAAATCCAACTTTAAGTCAACGTCAAACTGGCATCAAATACCGACATCAACCCAATTTTCATTGTCAACCAAAATGAGAAACTTTCTCGAAATAATGACTTATTTTCTCATAATAACGAGAAACTTTCTCATAACAATGACTTAACATCTCGTAATAACGAGAAACTTTCTCGAAATAATGACTTATTTTCTCATGATAATGACTTAACATCTCGTAATAATGACTTATTTTCTCATAATAACGATAAACTTTCTCGTAATAATGACTTAGTTTCTCATAATAATGAGAAAATTTCTCGTAATAATGACTTTTCTCATAATAACGAGAAACGTTCTCGTAATAATGACTTATTTTCTCATAATAACGAGAAACTTTCTCGTAATAATGACTTATTTTCTCATAATAATGACTTAACATCTCGTAATAATGACTTATTTTCTCATAATAACGAGAAACGTTCTCGTAATAATGACTTATTTTCTCGAAATAATGACTTATTTTCTCATAATAATGACTTATTTTCTATCATTTAATCCATGCATGCGCAATGTGCACAGGCGGGCAACAAGCGAGTTGATCACGTTCATATCATGAAGACCAACATAAACTTGTTTGACAGTAAGTATGCCTTCATAAGGACAGCTGTGTTTTTTAAGGACAGCTGAACATTGTTTAAAGTTATTGTAAGTTAAACTGTAACATATAATAAACGTTTGCGTCGGTTTCGTGAAAGGCGATTGGCCTAGTTGTCGTTTCCCATTGAGGGATAAATGGTCGATTAGGCTGCTAAGTTTTGATGATGTGCTTTCTGTCACGTTTGTTAATCATCAACTGCTAAACACTCAGTAAACAGTAAATTTACTGGTAATCGAACTTGTCAGTTGGATGAAGCCTTATAGAATGAAAACTGACATATGTTTGTCTACGTTACACAGGATGGATGATCTAATTGAGTTCTTGCGACAGAGGAATGTTCCAGAGGAAACAATTGAGACACTGGAACAAGAAAAGGTGACTATGCTTTCTGACTGTTAGATTAGTGATTATAGCCTATATATATAGTGCTTGAAGTGGGAAAAAAGAAGCATTAATACAGGCGGTTTAGTGGTCTTTGGCTTCTCCTTGTGGTCCTGTTTGGTGTGGCAGCTTGACTTGTGCTTATTTGTATTGAAAACATTTGATTAATTAATTGTTGATTGATTGTGGCACCGCACTACACACACACACACACACACACACACACACACACACACACACACACACATACACATACACATATATATTCAAACAGTGCTGCTTTAAAGTTTGTAAACCCTTAAGAATTTTCTTTTATGCATAAATATGACCGAAAACATCATCAGATTTTTGCACAATAAGACAGAGAGAACCTAATTAAACAAACGAGACAAGAATATATTCTTTGTCATTTATTTAAGAAAACTGATCTGACTCCATTTTGCAGCAGTAACTGCAGCTAAATATTTCTTGTATCCAACCATTGGTCAGGAAAATTGTGTGATGACATGTAAACTCAAAATATCAAATATTTAATTTAAACTAAATTTCCTTTTTTTCTAGATTGATACCAGTGTCATCGAACTAATGACAAATTAGCAGCTAAAGACATACTTTCCATCTTACGGTGATCGTCTGGCCATTTTGGGATTTTGCAGACAGAAAGCCAGTTACAGGAATGACCCCAATAACAGAAAATCAAAACTTTTTGAGCGATTGAAATCTAAGTTATCCAAAAAACGTAAGTGTGATGATTCTGTCACAACAAGTCAACAACACAAAACAAAGAATGCTCAAAAGACTATGAGAAAGGTAGAATTAGCATGGATGCATTACGATGAAGAAAGTGACATCTTCAGACAATTGAGAACAAGAAAGGGGGGTGGCACACGAAAAGTAGATGTCTCCAAAGAATCCAAGAAACCAGATTTGATTCAGCAAGCAGTCAAGCTGTTTTTTGCAGATGGAAAAAGCACTGAGGGAGACATCACTGAGTTTCAGGTAAATTTAAAAGCATTGCAAAGAAATGTCCGTAGATGAAGACGTTACAGTTGGAAAACTCTATGCAGACACCAAGTTGCCACTTTTACGGTTCTATCTCACAACTAAGAAAAAAAGTAACTTGGACTCACATGTGCAGCAGAAAATTGATGTGGCTCTGAGTACACAAGAACTGAACAGCTCCCTAACAACAATGCCAGCAGAAAGGTCTGAAAATACAGATGTGATTTACATCGGGAGCACCATTGAACCAGAGATGTCTTTGTCTTATTCCACAGAGGTGCATTCCTCCAACCTAGACGGCAATGCTTTGGATGACAGCAACACTATCACATTTGTCACTGAAGACATTTTTAATGTGGAGGACCAAAGTTTGGATGATACAATACCTGTCTCACCTCTGAACGACATTGTGCATAGTGAAAAAATAAAGAGGATCTTAGTTGTCCATCGCGGTCATGTCCTCCCAGAACTCATTGCTGATTTTTTGGATGATAGTGTGTTCGGGTGTGAAATAAAAATTCAACTTATTGCACCAGATGGAAAACTTGAGAAGGGCCATGATGAAGGAGGAGTTGTGAGAGACTGTCTTTCCGAGTTCTGGAATGAGTTTTATGAACAGTGCACTATGGGCAGCTCTTTCAAGGTGCCTTTCCTCCGGCATGATTTTGGGCAAATACACTGGGAAAGTGTAGGCCGTATAATTGCCTTTGGATGGCAAAAGGAAATGTATCTTCCTGTAAAAATAGCTCCAGTAATCCTGGAGCAGGCTGCTTTTGGAAGTGCTAAAAGCAGTGTCATCGATAATTTCCTGAAATTTGTTCCAGAATCAGAACGAGCAGTCTTTGAAGCATGGCAATCTGACTTCAACAGTGTGGACAACGAAGAACTACTTGAAGTTTTGGATGGCCATAGCTGTCGTAAAATACCAACAGAGGACAATGCAGAGGAAATCTTACAAGAACTTGCCCACAAAAAACTCATCCAAGAGCCTGCCTATGTCATTGAGCAGTGGGCAAACATACTTTCCACTGCTATCAGCCATCTTGATGAAATCTCCCCTGTGTATGAAAACCTGCAGCCCACTGTGAGAAAAGTTCTGAAGTCACTTTCTTTCCCAGAAAACATGAATGCCCAGCAGAGGGAGATTCAGAAGTATTTAAACACTTACCTTCGGGAATCTGACACACAGGGTCTGTCACGGTTTCTCAGATTCTGCACTGGTTCTGATCTTTTTCTGGGAAAAACTATCATCATTAACTTTACAACGATTCAAGGATTCCAACGACGCCCAGTTGCACACACATGTGGATGTATCCTGGAGCTGTCAGTTTTCTATGACAGTTATCCTGATTTCAGATCCGAAATTAACAAAGTCTTTGAATGCAATGTGTGGGTGATGGACATTATCTAATTGCTGAAGTTATAAAAGATGTCTAATGCTTAATGTAAAAGTACAATTACATTTATATTATATACAACCATAAAACTGACCTATTCTTTAGGTATTGTTTTCTTGTTCTGAATTCTGAATGTACAGCTGTAATTTGCTGTCAATTTGAAAAAAAATAAATAAAAAAAGACATGATAGTGTTAAAGTAATGCGATGTTGTTATCAGTCAGTTGTAAGGTCATTTGCAGTTGCTGCTCAGTAATGAGCATTTCCTTACATAATGTCTTACAGATATACAAATATTGCACAATTCCAGTGCAAAGATCTGTTGTTTTTTTGTTTTTGTTTTTTTGCTGTGGCCAAGTAGCACTCCAGGCAACCATGTTTTAGTGTTTTTCTATTTACAGTTAAATGTGTTTACAGTTAGTTTAATTGTTAGTTGTACATTTGTTTGTGAGTACAGCTGAGCGTTGCCTTCTTTTTCAGTCTGTGATGTTGCAATGCAATATATTGTGCTGTTTTCAAACAGCAATCCAGCCATTCCTGTTACATTATACAGAATCTTTCATTTTTTTCTTTGTTTGTTTTGTTTTTTAATAATTACATTGTTTATGCAGTATAAAACCCATGCTGCTTTCTTATTTTTATTTTTATTTTTTGTTTGAACATCAGCATGTCTGCATTTTCAGTTAAATTCACTAAATGTTCCACAACATAAAATCTTATATAACAGTGACACCAATAAAGTGAAAGACAGTGTATAAGTAAAAAAAAAGAGTATTGTGATAATTATCAATGTATTGCTGCTCAACCTCAACAAATTTTCTACATTAAGCAGAAAATAACATTTGTTCTCATGCTTCCAGTGCAGGCAATCAGTTGATACATTTTACTTATAATGTTAGTTTGTGCCACTTAGTTCATTGTTTATCAACTCCCTTAGTTTGATATAATTATCCACAGTTGAAAAGACATCTTTTGACACATCCAGGTTGTGTTCTGTAATGAGGTGAACACAGGCATCAAACACATCTTTGTCACATGGGTAGTCTTTGAATACACATTCCTCCAGACACACTTCAACTTCTTCTGGGCCTACAGGGTGCAAGTAATCTCTTGTGCCATATAATTGCGGTACTGCGTGCATAATTGCTGGGCAACCATTTGGAGATCGAGAGTTATGCACTGGTCGTATTCTGTGATTGTTCCATGACGATGTCACTTGATCCAGTTCCTCCTGTAAAATAAAATGAATAAAAAGGTTATTAATGGTTACATAACCTGTAATCAGATACCCTTACAAAAACTACTGTTTGTTCATAATGCAATTACCAGTGTGAGTAGTAGAAGGCTTCATGTTTTCTACACAACTTACTTGATCACATTACATTATTAAATTAAAGTTTTAACCTTTACAAGAACAATTTGTTTCTAGCATTTTATCAAAGAAAGACACTATAGCTTGCTACTAGTCAAGTGAAATGAGTAATAACAAACCCATCTCAGAAATGACCATTTCTATTTACTCAGCAATTAAAATTGCAAAAATAATGTTATGAGATAAATGTTTTCAGTATACAATATTTATATAGGAATATGAAATTATTAAAATAAATTATCCATTTAAATACAAAATTGAAATTGACAGGAGGTGGTGGCAGACCACTGCCTTAGTGAACGAGTCACTATTCAGTATTGTTTGAACAGATTCAACATTTATGCGGACTGCATTTAAAGCAGGTTATGCCATCTACCAGACTGCATTTCATAATCAACCCAACACTGTGAGATACAATATAACTGAAGTCAACGGGTTTAAACGGACATGTTTATAATACACTTAAATTCAAGTGACCAAAATAAACCGTGACATACCTGTATTAAGTTTTGAAAACAGAATTGCATCAAACATTTGTCCAGGAAAGTGTCCGCATAATGTCCGTCCTCTTTTAGATTGTCAAACAGGTTCATCCAAAACTGGATGCACTGACTTCTTAGTGTAAGCCACCATCTCTCAATCCGTTGATTGCTGGTGCTTGGCCCAAAACTGACGCAAGTAGAGTCGGGATGCGTGCCACGATGCAGAAATTTCTGCATTTCTGCAACATTGACGTTCTCTGTACCGAGATCCAATCTCACCATATTAGGGCAACCCTCTGCTTCTATGACAGCTGTCATAAAGTACCCAGCAATAACCCGAGGATCATTGTTTGTTCTGTAAGCTTCGAGCCACATTATTTTTCTTGAAAACCCGTCTATACAACCACTTATTCCATATGGTTTTAATTTATCGTATCCATCGATATGCCACACATAATTCGGCCCACGGCTGAAATACACTCGCCGGCGAAGTCGATTCCTAGACCTCAGATCAACTCCCTCGCCGTCTAGCAAACGTAAAATCACCCGCACGGTCTCTCTGTCTGTGATAATACCATTGAGCCAGCATTTCTGATGCATCCACCTGTAACCATGTGACTGCCCTGATGTTTGTAGTTGCTGCTGAATGAAAGTTACAACATCAGCTTCATCAGTCTTGTTCTTCCTTCTCCAAAGCTGGCGTTTGCTCAATATTCGCTCAAGGGTGCGATTGCTAATTTGGACTCCATGTACCTCTTTCAGCAGAGCTAGTATTTCATGATTTGTTAGTCCACATCTGAAATACAGCTCTATTTGTTTAAAATCCATGGATCACACGGAGGCCCGCATCAGCAACACTGGCCATATTCATTATGCCTACAGTAATTGCAAAGTTTCTCGAGAGATGTTAAGTCATTATTACCAGAAAATATCTTGTTATTTCGAGAAAATAACTCATTATTACGAGAAACTTTCTCATAATAATGACTTATTTTCTCATAATAATGACTTAACATCTCGTAATAATGACTTATTTTCTCATAATAAT
>JAUZSZ010000101.1:17911572-17922063 GCA_034780575.1 Labeobarbus marequensis | reverse complement strand
TTCAAAGCACTGATATTTTTCATAGGTTTGCACACCAACAAAAAGTAACATGTTGAAACTCATTGTTTTGATGATGATTTACTTGTGTCATTCCTAAGCCATAAGACATAGAAACGTGAAACCTGAAAGATTTCTATCCATCCATCAAAATTCCATTCCACCAAAATGTCCACATTTTAAAAAGTTCATAAATATCATATTTTATATTTATCAATCTTTTACAGCTTTAAGTCTTTTACAGATGTATGATCGTTTTTATGACAAAATTGAGAAACTTTCATTCACATATAACGATTGATAAATGCACATTTATAAGCTCAAACTTAATTAGTGCTTTTTAATTGTACTGACATTGTTCTTATACAAATGATTAAATATACTATACTACTGTATATTGGTTTATACATGTTAAAAAAATTAACTTTTTGCTACTCTATTTATTTCTTTAAATGAAAAAAATCTACTGTATTGTGTAACATTTAACCATACATGCCTCTTTTTTCATTAAAGTGATTTGAAATATTAAAGGGATAGTTCACCCAAAAATGAAAATTCTGTCATTAATGTCGTTCCAAACCCGTAAGACCTTCATTCATCTTCGGAACACAAATTAAGATATTTTTGATGAATTCTGAAAGCTCTCTGACCCTCCCATAGACAGCAATGTAATTACCAAGGTAAAGGTCCAGAAACGTAGTAAGGACATTGCTAAAATAATCCATGTGACACCAGGGGTTCAAAAAATTTCAATTGATCCCCTGATGTCACATGGATTATTTTACCAATGTCCTTGCTACGTTTCTGGACCTACCGATTCAAAAAAAGAACATTGCAGTTCGTAATTAATGTTGGTAGGCTATATCGTGCAGCCCTAGACTGAACAGTGTGAGTCTGTGTGTCATTGAAAAGCAAATTTAGCTGCAGCCAAGTCACTTTGTGCGACCCACAAGTGGGTTGAGACCCACAGTTTGAAAACCCCTCGCCTAGGGGTACCTAGTGATTTTGATACCTTGGTTTTGGAAATGGATTGGTTATTCGGCTATTTTTTCACTTCTCATAAATTGTCAATTTTAGTCAGTTTTAGTCAATTTTATCTCACACAGGCCTCAATATGATTTGAAACTTGCATAAAACTAATATCACTTCCAGTTTTCCGTTCTGGTTTGCCCCCTTTACACAAACACCGGACTGCTAAAACATCCTCTAAGCATAAACTGGAAAGTATTTTTCATCCAAATTTGAAGTGCAGCATGGTTAAACTGTGCAAGAGACGTTAAATGAGAAGAGCCTGAGGTTGTGTAGGCAGTCTGCACTAACCTGCGGTACTGTTTGTTTATGCAGAACTCCATTTCTCCAAGACAAAATTAAAATGCTACAAAGACATTCTCGATAACGATGCCAAAAAATTGTAGGATTTGATTGGGACGCCTGATTCCGACACGTGTCATGGATCGCTTCATGTTGATGAGGGTTAAAGGTCAACTGTATACATTAACAGTCACAGGATGTGACTGCTTTGACCTCGAATGCACTGCGTGGCGTCAAGTCTGATAAGTCAGAGGGGCTTTGGCCATGTGCTTTCTTGTACAATACACCACAACTTCTCTTTTACAGAGAATAATGCTCAGCCCACCCTCTTTCCACACACATACACCCCCATATACACACTGACACAAGCACATTTTTCGCTCTCATCTCGTGCGGAATGCTTATTAACATCCTCTGCGGCATGTTAATGGCTTATTGACCAAATATGGTGTAATGAGGAGCCAGGAGTGGGCCCTTGGTGATCTATGGCGGAGGGAAAGTGGCCCATGCCACAAAGATGATGACCTAATTTTAATATCGCGGCACAAGCTGAGAAAATGACCCCCGCTCTGATGACAGCTATTGTGGGCGAAAGCCTCACAGTTACTGTACGTGCTACCGCCTGAAGCTGACCCACCCTTAAACCCCATAACAGCAACTCGACCCCATAAATGGCTCGCTCGCACCATCTCCACGCCATTAAAAAAGTGCGCGAGACAGCAGGCACAGACAGCAACTTGGCTTTGCCTTTTAAAAGTCACCTTCAAGCGCAAAACCTCGCCGCCGACTTAATGGATGCGTTCAAAGGAATAAGGCAAAAGCGGATACAGGAAAAGGGTCTGCGTACCCCTAGATAACCTTGAAGATGTATGGTGTTTTAACATTCCACACCAGCCCCTGGCTCAGGCATCTTTTAAGCGCATATTTGATCATGGCCCGTATATACTGAAACATCAATACGTTTCCTTTCTAAACAGGCGCTGCACTGGGCTTTTTTTTCCTGCCTTCCGGAGAAAAGGGGCTATGCAGACTGTCAATGCAGGTTACTGTAGGAGGGGGATGAGACCTGGAGAGGTATTAGCATTTCAGAGAAAGGCAGTGGCGTATGTGTGTGTTTTATAGAGGGACTTTCTGTATTCATTTTTTTCAATCATGCAATATTTGAGTTGAATAACAGAGTCTGGTTTAACGATTCTGATTCAGGTTTGCTTGGTCACCTTGACATGGAAAAAAAGAGTGTTTTTATAAGCTTCCGATTCAAATTTAGAAAGTCATTGTGCATTACGTCTCGTCTCTCCAACAGGAAACTAACACTGGCAGTGTATTTTAAATGTATACTTTATACATATATTATTCATTCAAATAAAAGTATGAATGTTTCATGATACCCCAAAAGCCTGTATGGCCATGCAATCGGATTAATGACAAATAAAAGAGTGTTCAAGATAAAGAAAAGATAAAAAAAAGTTTTAATCTAATTTAAAATGCATATGCTAAGTTATTTGTATTCATGTGTGTTATATATGGCTTTGAAAAACTAAACTTGAATGCCGTTTTCAAGGAAAGTTTGAATTTAATGACACGTGGTGTAACATCAAGTGAAGAAAGTGAAGAGCGTAACCATATTTTCATATCTTGAATAAATGTGAGCATATACATCTTAATCGTTATTTTTTATCAATACAAATGTCATGGATAATTAATACATTACTTTTTTTTTCAAGTCTCACTACATTACATTATAATGTACAATAATTATAAGTTTTCTGTATTCCTCCAAATTTTTTTACAAATTCATTTCAATTCAGAAATAAAAACAATCGTAGAAGAGATCAGTTTGAGTCATTCTTTGTATAAACTGCATTTTTAATGTATTTCTGAATAATATAACAGATCTAAGCAACAACAACAAAAATAAACATCACTGACCCTTTCACCACTTCCTGACTGGATCTACAAGTTCAGTCAAGTGTATTTTGAGTGATGCTCTACAGTTGTCCTTTCCACACAATATCTGTGTGTGTGTGTATGTGCATGTGCGTACACGTGTGTTCAGTGCGAGTGTGTGTTCTGCAGTCTCAGCAATAGGACAGGGGCCAGACTGTGGATTTATGTGGCCAGCCGGTGGAAATGACCTGTTTCTGTCACTGGGTGTGTGCCCCATCACGAGAGGCCCTAAACTATATTGGCACAGCTCTGACAGACATGTTTGTCACCCAGTCAATTTTGAAGATACCAAGGCAGCAGTATTATTCCTCTGACAAGCTTCTCTGCCTTGCTTTCTTTCTCTCCCTCTCGCTCCATCCCTCCATCAAATCTCCCTCTCTTCACTGTCAAAGGTAAGAATATGCAGTGATAGCAGGGCTAGCTGTCAAGTGCTTCATTTAGAGATTGTCATGATAATGTGAAATTGTCCAGAGAGGCCTCCATGATGTAACTGCAGAGATGAGACATCCCTCTGTTTCCCACCAAGTCGGTTTTATGATTTTTAAAGCAAATTTTAAAGATTATTTACATCAAAAGCCCATGAAAGTGCAATATTTACCTCACAATATCAATTCAGATTAGTCTTACAACACAAAAGGTCCGTGTACAGTACAAGACAACACGTTCTGCTGTTATTGGAACAGTGACATCTACTGGCACATCTTCAAAACAAATATAACAGGAGACAAAACATGGAACAAAGGTCATTTTCATAGAGCGGTTGGACGCTTTTTAACACTCCCACACACAATTAATTCCACCCACAAGTACAGCTAAATTTGTGGGAATAAAACAAGAGCTGATGGAGTCGGTTTTAAAATAAACTCAAGTTATATAACAACAGGATGCGTGCCACTAGATTTTCCCCCCTAGACTAGGAAAAAAAAGTTTTATAATTTCTCCATCTCCACCTCAGCGGTCCTGTTAAATTATCTTATATTTAGAACATTAAATCGGATAAACAACTCCAAAATCTATTGCACAGATACCAACCTCTACTGTTTCTTTTTGTCAAACGATACCAGTCTGATCCGTTTTAATTACGGTCATCCGCTAGAAACTTGCAATTAATTTGATTACGTTTCACATTTAAATATTCATCATGATTAACAACTAAATAAAGACACATTAAGACATGTTAAAAAGCAACTATTTAAATTAATTAATGATGACTTCTATTTTCACCAAATGATGGGCTTTAATGAGTAAATATGGATGGATGGACGCGATGTGGTTTAATCGAAGAGTTTATGGTTTTAGCTTTTATATAGCGCTGTAACACATTTCACACGTTAGACTCGAACGCTTTGATGCGTGATAATTCTCCTTAATCCACTGAAAGACGTATTATGTGCGCTCATATTAATTGTGAACAAACCGCACAGATATGAGCTACGTCAAATATAAGCAGACAAATGCATTTTTATCAGTTCCAGTGGTGAGTCTTCAGGGGTCACGTGATTGAACCGAACAGATATCCTTCAAAGTATCTTTGGCTTAATCCTCCTCTGTGTGGGTTGATCCATGCAAACAACCCTTCTAGCCCTGGCGATGAATATTTTATGAAGATGCAAACATCTCGCTCTTCCCGCTGTGTAATCACATGCAACGCAATGCTACCAGGGACCATGTTAAAGGGGAAGCGTGCAAACATATCCGCGACGGGGAAGAGATCCATTTTGTCTGCCCACTTCCATTCATTAATGAATCAATGTCGGTCCCCGGAGAGCCCCTTTAAAAAAGGAACCATAATGCCTCTTTCCCCACGGATGGGCCGGTGTTATTTTGATCTTGAGAGAAACAAATGCTTTTTGAAAGTGCTGTGTGCATTAAAGGCTTGGAGGGAGGGCTGGGGAGTGGATGCAGTAATCAGAGAGATATCACATTAGGAGGAATCTGTTGACGGAGACACTATGGATATGCTTTATGATAAGAGGGGACAGGGTCGGATCAATGGCTCAAATAGAGAGCTCTCACAATTTAGTGTCTGTACGTTTTGATTTTATTATGTTTACGGCATGTATAAGTAACGGCAGTGCATTAAGGGTTTCCATTTAATGTATGGCAAGAACCTCCTGCTGTCACTTAAAGTGCTCAAAAAGCCAGACTGGATGTGAAAAGATAAACAGGAAATGTATTAATTTCAGTATTTTATCATTTTAAAAAATTGTATTTTGACTATTTAAGTTGGATATACATATATTTTTTTGCACGTGTTGCTTCTTGGTTAATGCCAGTGAGCTATTTAATAATACAACCTTGTGTTTATTTTGCTTATTTCCCATTGCTGTCTGATTAACCTTTATGAGAGACCTGAGGCTCTTTTAATATCTTAAAAATTACTAAACATTAAAGTATCTAGACTTTTCGTAATCTGATGAAAAGTGATTATAAAGAAAATTTCAACCTGATAACATGCTTCAGATGTCGTTAATAAAAAATAACTTTACTTACGTTTGGGGTTTCACAGACCCTGAATATAAAACATTAATAAAGGCAATGAATTTTCACATGCTAAGATTTTCAAATTGAATATGTTTGAATGCATTTTATGGGGTCATACTGACAGAATAAATATGACTATACTTGATTACAATCAAACTTTGGAAAAGTCAAACTACGTCAGAGGATCATGAAGAAATCTGAAGCGAAGATATATGGATACTACTTTTTTTTCTTTTTTTTTCCCCATAACTCATCAGGACCCCAGTCTCTCAACAGAACACGAGGGCTACAGCAATGTGAAGAAAACAGTAAAGATAATCTTACAGGAAAGATAAGATTTTTTTTGTTTTTTGTTTTTAATGAACTAAAAACAAACTTGAGTATACAAACAGTAAATAACAGAGTATCCAAACATTTTACTGTGTTAAAGCCTAACAAATTCAAAAGCTGTTCTCTGTGTAACAGAACGAATGGAAGATACTCAAATGTCACAGTGGTGAGGAAAGGGAATAGAGGCTCAAACAGTGTGTGTGTGTGTGTAGTTTTGTTTGGAATTGAACTGCATGCATGTTTTCATGTGCGGGTGTCCTCCTGGCCTGTAAGTGTTGTGAGCGTGCGTGATGGGCTAAGATTTGATTAGCATGCCCATGGGTATGAACAGTGGCTGGAGAAAAGCGTCTCAGTGCTCACCATGCCTCAATGCTCCTGTACACACCAAGTGTGACCAGCCCGTCATTTTAAACAGCCCCTAGCTGCCCCCTCCCACCAGCGTAAAGAGACCACAATATACTACTCACCTCAACACTGGGCTTTTCTTCCAACCACATGGGAATTTAGGATATTGCTTGTGAATTATTACTATATTCTTTATTACTATAGAGGGTACTGTAGTGATTATTCATGATAGGAAATTAATGTTAACCTTAAATGTTACTTAAATCTGTTTTATGTAGACCAGCTGCCATAATGTCTGAATTATTATATTATATTATATTATAATACTTGTTACTTCCTCAGTGGAATGCAAAGGAGAAATTCTGAATAATGTGCTAGTTGCTTCTTTTCATGAAGATACAATGAATTGGGATTTTTTAATTATTATTACTTGGCACCATTTTTTAATTATTTTTTTTTTACTTTAAAAGTCTTTAAAAAGTCTTTATGGTCCACGGCTATGATAATTTCTCTTATAATTTAAACTGGTCCCTTTTAATTATAATTTCATGGATTAATTAAATATTTTGTATTCCACAGAATAGGCATACAGATTTGGAAAAACATGATGGTAAGTAAATGATGACATAATTTTTATTTTATTTTTTTATTATTATTATTTTGGGTAAAAATAATAAAGCAATAAAATGCATAAAAATTTTTTAAAATAAACTTTAAATGACCAAATATCTATATTTTTCATGCCAAGTGTGTCAGAGTGACATTTCTTCATAACGCTCGCTGGAATCATTTAAAGTTAGCATTGTACTCGATACACACATTCATTCCTTCCACTCAAATCACACTGGCAGGTCTTAGCAATGAAAAAGCGCAGTTATTTTCGAACATTTCATCCTTTACACACATGCCTGGCCTCAGGGCCTTCCAACTTAAGTGTTTTTGCTGGCCGTAAACGAGCAAGGTTATTTTCACTTCCTAATGGTCACCCACGACAACCGGCTCATAATGAGCACTTGCCACCGAGGATTGTTATTTTCTTAAGGACCAAATTAAAAAAGAAATCCCAGGCAGCCGCATCATTACAGGAAGCCTAGAGGAACTATTTCCAGGTCATTAGTTGGCTCGCCTGGCCTTCCTGCTTCCACCGGCTGGGGAGAAAGGATGTGATGAATTGTGCATCCGTTCAATTTGCGAAGCCACTGTTGTTAATGAGGACTTTCTTCTTCCTTTCACTTTTTCCCTTGCTCAACCAGCCACCGCGCTCGCCTTTGTCTTGAGGTGATATCCTCAAAACACACTCCAGATGTGATTAATCCTAATTGTCTCATTCTCAAAAATAGGAATTCGGCTAATATTCTAAGCATGTATAAATGTGTCAATTTGCCAGTTATCAACTGCTTAGCATAATTCTAATAACTCAGACGCATATAGATGGTGAAATCACTCCACCACCTCTCAAAAGTCGTGAAACGCAGCCTCGCCGTTGAAGAGGTTACATGACAAGTTGATTGAATTAACTTCTAATGGGCCCATTTTGTTTTCCCCAAGTGCTGGGAATGCTGCAGATTGTATCTGTGAGGCTGGAGGCTACAGTGAGATAATCAGGTGTGCCGAATTCCACATGACTTCCTGGAGTTCCCAGCGGTCATGTGGATATCTGATGAGGGCTGACATGTGAAGTATGACATCATGCCAGTGGGTGGCCTATTTGAGGGCTACACCAGTGAGGTCACTGGTCTCCTAATGACCTCCTCAGGGTTCGACTGCAACCTCCTCTCACACTCCTCTAAGGCCTCAAGTCTCCAGAAATTCTCTCCTTTTCCTTCTTATTTACTCCAGCACCTTTTTTTCCTCCCCGTTCCCAGCTGAGAGAGAGAGAACGTCCCCCAAAGTCCCTCTCCCCCACATCTCCGACTGGTTTCAGCTTTAACGCTCTGCTAAGCCTGCTTGCTTGTTGGCCTTAATCAAGAATTGGGGGCAGAAGGACAGGGCCAGTGAGCTCCTAAACGCCCAGCAGGGTCTTTATTTTCAGACAGCGTGCGTTTCGCCTCACCCTGCCCGCCGGAGCAGAGGCAAAGGAAAATAAACCCACTCACACATCAACACTCACTGTGTGGCCAGCACTTCAAAGCAGGCCAGGATGCGTAAAGCCTGGTTTAAGTCTATATATGGCAATACGCGTCTGTCCGTCTGCCAATCTGTAGTATCCAGCACATTTCTGAATAAACGTTTGTGGGCGACTGGCAAAATGGCTGTCAAACATCTCTATTGCCAGGCCCTAATCACCAATTCATACATATTTTCATACAGTTGATCTTAGAAACATAGCAGGGTATCAACATGTCCTAATATTACCTGCAATTCTCCTCACACAAGGCTATTCGCATTAGCATGCGCCTTGCGCCCTTCTGAACACATAGCCAGAGAGCAAGTTTACAAAGCTACGAGCTATAGAACTGCCACAGGCAGTTTGAGTTCCTCTCAGCCACGCATCTCCAGGCCCGCAGCCAGTGCCTGGTCGGGCCGGAGCGAATAGCCATGTTAATGCTTTCTCCCCTGCATGTTCTTCTTTAATATTTAACACAGGTTATTAGACAGAGCGAGCTTGCAACCCCCTGAGCGCCTCCGCGTCACGCATGAATAACTAATGCACGACTGATTATGTTAATCAGCAATCACGGGGGCCGAGCGCTGATGACCAGGAGTGTTGCTGTGGTACAGGATGAGAGTCTAATAATCCCAGCATCTCCAAACAGAGCCCCCTAACCCATTATTACAGAAACAGAGACACACACACACACACACACACACACACACACACACACACACACACACACACACACACACACACACACACACACACAAGCCAAGCAAAAGCAAAAGCAGTAGGTCTGACCCAAACTACCCACCCACATCCATACAGACAGCTCCCAGCTAACACAAGCTTATTTAGTCCTTATGCTACAGGCTTAAAGTACTGATTTGTTTCATACTGTGTGTGAGGGTATAAACATGCTGCTTTTATTCACCTCAAGAGTTTTTATTAAATAGACATGTGCATATGTGCTCAGAGAGAGGAAGCAGATAGTAGCACTTAAGATATTCTGATATTGACAGAATGGTCCATTTGGAGTCCTTGAAAAATGCCAAGGATTCTTAGTCATAGTGCAGTCAATACATATTCAGTCCAAATTATATGTTGTTATTATGATTTTGAGTGTACGCTTCATGCATCAGACCCAAAATGTCATATAAAAATCCATTATAAAAATGTGATTTTGTTTTTACACATTTTAATTGTAATAATCAAAACAAAGAGTATAACAAACGAAAGATAGATAGACAGATATATAGCAAATAAATGCTGTTCTTTTGAGTTCTTTTGCTTTTCTACTCATCATGAGAATGTTTTGCATTTTCCAGAAAAATATTAAGCAGCACAACCATTTCAACACTGATAATAACACTGATTTTGAGCACCAAATCAGCATATTAAAATGATTTCTGAAGAATCACGTGACACTGAAGACTAAAGTAATGGCTCCTGAAAATTTAGGTTTGCTATCACAGGAATAAATTACAAATATATTAAAATAGAAAAATATATATATTTTGAATTGTAATATCTTACAATATTCAGTTTTTACTTTATTTTTGACCAAATAAATGCAGCCTTGATAAGCACTATTTTTTTCAAAAACCTCAAACTTCTGAATGGAAGTTTTTCATAAATTGATAGTTACGAAATTAACCATAGCAAGACAAATGAGTCAGCAATTTAAAGCTCATGAAAAATATGAGATTTCCACTGCAATCATTTCACTACAGAATTATAATCAACACAATACATGATCTGAGGTGTGGCAGAAATTACACTGTGGTTTAAATTTTCATGACAAAGGGTCAATGGAGAGTTCACTTGGCCAAAAGTGCCCATAGTTGAAGAAACACTGCTTTATGTGTGCATCAACATGTAAGCAGTAACTCACAATCACAAAATCAACAGTTAAAAAAAAAAAAAAAATGTTTTATATTAACAAGTATTTTTTTTTGTAGCACCTAAAACAGATAAGGTAA
>JAUZSZ010000101.1:17803035-17817909 GCA_034780575.1 Labeobarbus marequensis | reverse complement strand
TGTCGTACAGTGATCGATCTGTGCAGCTCAAACGGACAAAACCTGGTTATTTTAGGCAATTTAGAATTCCTGAGCAGAACGTTTCCCCGGAGTGTCACGTTTGGTCACCTTAAGTCACAGTTATCATGACATAATTTTCCTATGACTCCATAGTAATTATACTATGTTCAAGTACTCCTGTGAAGTACATTTTAGTTTGGAAATTGTAACAATGTACGTTCAAATGATTGTGGTCAGAATAAAATGTTCTGGGCAATTTAATTTCTTCTCTTTTTTTCAACTCTCTGACAAGGTCAGGAAGATTTTTCGCAATGACAGAACACAGTGAAGAGCAAAGGATGCACCTTGTGGTATTTAACGGATACTTTAGCTGTGTGTTGTATTATTGTTATCTTGCTACAGAGGATGATGGGAAATGTAGTTTGGTCACACATTTGTTTTGGTCGCCTTCTCATAAACCATCTAAATGAGTACAGTTTTGGTAAGTATTTTTGTTATTCTTTATTGACAGTCTAGAAAAAGTGTAGAAATATAATTGTGCAACTTACAATTATGATGATGTTTTTATGATGTTATGACAATTTACTTCCATGATAATCTTTTAACTGACACACCAAAATTTGTCATGATGGACAATATAATTTACATTTAAAAACTTCCTACTACCATTTAAAAAGATTGGGGTCAGTTCCACCCCGCAAATTAATTAAATTTATTAATTTTGTCTTCATTTAAATACATTTATACTTTTATTCAGGATTCATTAAATTAATCATACGTTCCATTTCAAATAAATGCTGTTCTTTTAAAATATATTACAATTAAGCAGACATTTTAAATTGTTAATATTTTATAATATTTACTGTTTTTTATCAAATAAATGTTATTTTGTTTAGCATAAGAGACTTCTTTCAAAAACATTAAAAAATCTTACAGACCTCAAACTTTTGGTCAGTATTGTATATATTTTCAGCTCTTCTGCAGGAAGGAGGTACAACCTCTTGTTTTCAAAGGAATGTTTCATTTGCAACAGCAGAGACGTTCAGGCTAATTGTCCATGTGTCGTGGTGAGACAGGCTCCCCAGGAGTGACAAACACACCTCTCCTGCATTCCCTTAATTGCCATCATAGATATGAGACATGAAGGAAGAAAATGGTTGAAAACACTGAGGAGATCAATAGGACACAATGCACCATGCATCCATATGTTTTGTTTAGGAAACATACGAATCCTATTGTGCACAATTCAGAGTGAAATGAACCCCACCCCACCACCACCAAAATAAAAAAAAGACGAAAGCCACAAGAAAGCTCAAGAAAAACGAGCATTCGTAGGTCGTTAAACACCTCACACCCCCACTCTCACACCCTCTGTGTAGCCAAAAAGCTATTGATAGCAATGGAACAAAACGCTTTTCAATGTGACAATTGATTGCTTTTTGAGGCAGCTGCTGGTTGATTTCATAATTGGTATAATTTTTCACAAGTACATGAATGTCATGCGGCAGAAAGCAGCAGAATCACGGTCCTAATGCAGTGCCCTTTAGTTCAACCTAAAGATCAATAATGTATTAAAACCAAGTGCGTATTAAAATAATAGAGGACTATTGCCAGGCTTCAGACAAGAAAAATATGGAAGAGAAATGAGTTAACAAAAAGCCTGAGATGGAAGTCAAGCTCTGCGCACTTAGGAAAAGAAATAAATAGTGAACTTTTTGTTTAAAATCGAAACAGGTATGGCAAACCAGATAATAAAACAGGATAAGGTGATTTTTAGAAGTAAATGCATTTTTATTCAGAGTAATGGAAGCTAAGTGTTAGCATTTTCTTGCTAACACTTAGCATGCCTGTTAGCTTTGTTTGAGAGGGATTATGGTGAGGTGGCTTTATTGTATTTCACAATATTAGATTGTAATAGGCCTGATAAGCAGTAACTAGAGAATAAAACTCAAGAATCACAAAGAAAATAGTCTTTAGCTAAGCGTTTTGATGACAGTGTTGTGATGGTTTTGATGCAAGGCTACTTCATGCTCCCTACCTCTTGACAGGCAACTGTATGTGACAGAGAATCTGAGGCAGCTAAAAGCAAACCTGTGACTAAGTACCTGAGCGACATCCTGTTGTTTCGACTCAAGGCAATAAGTGCACTTGATGCATACATGACAAGCTAACATCAGCCAACTTCAGGACGAATCAGCACACTGGACTCTTGGGAAGTGGACGGGATTTGATGCTGCTGTTGCAGCTGTTTGTGTGTATCTTGGAAAATAATGTGAATGACACTGGAAACTACAAGAAAAAAAAACACTCAAACCTCACCACCGACATTTTTCAATATCCCCTATCTCTTCCTCTCCTCGTTTTTTGGTACCCCAATGCTTTGATGTGCTCCTGTGTCTTTTCAACAGTCAGCTCTGCATTTGATCATAGTTTGATAACCTGGCACATCTGATTCATTTTATTAAAGCGATACAATTCTTCTGAAAGGCCTTCAAAATCTCTCGACATCCAGAATCGGTGAGGGAGAATGATACGCACAATGCTACGTTCTAAGTTAAGCATATAAAAAAAGAAAAGAAACATCCTGCCAAGTGCCTCACAAGTGAAATTAATTTGTAAAGTTTCTTTACAGAGCCCCGAGACAGATGATTCCTTTTGAAAGTCATTATAATCCTGTGCTCTCCGGAGATTTTGTCAAAGAGAAAAGTAAATGGCATGATTTTTTTTTTATCTTTTCCTTTTCTTTCGTCTTACTTGTAGACATGTGCCTTTTTTGTCTGTGTTTCACATGAAACATAGCAAAAGTAAACAAATTATATTGTTTTAGCTCACAGCAGACAAAGACAAAATTTGTTCAATTTGATTATGAAAAATAGGAGTTCATTTAAGCTGCTCTTTATTATATTTTAAGTCATGCTGTGATATTTCTGTAAATACATTAACTAAAAAGGCACTTGAGTGCTTTAAAGCAGCATTTACATCATACTGCATAATATGACAGATTCTTTTTGCTTGTGATGCTTTAGATTTTGTTTACTAAATGAACTTCACCTCTGTATTTCACACACACACACACACACACACACACACACACAAATTATGATTAAAAAAAATTAAGAGAAAAAAATTGGTAGCTCTCACTAGCACGACTTTGTGATAACAATTATGATAACATTTTTTTAAATGTAAAAAATTAAATGTAAAATTGTATAATATTGGAATGTAATATTTTATGTATACATACATAAAATATTACATTCCAAATACACATATACATAAAATATGAAGTTAAATTTTACAGTACATACATTTTACAATGATTTACATTTTAAAAATGATATCATAATTGTATATATTGTATATACACACAAATAAAATGTATTATTTTATTAAAATGTATTAAATATATTTTATATTGTAATGTATTATCTTGTATGTGTAAAATACCTGTAAACTTTTTGAATGTTATTTTTTACCATATGTGGTGGTATTTTTACATTCTTTTTCTGTTAAAATACAAAAAAAATTAAAATAAGTGCTGATCATCAGAGATTCAGATACATATTGCATTCAGCCTTTTCTGAAGCAGCATTTCCATTGTTCACTATTTTAAATATAATTCCCAAACTGCACATGATATCATACATATTTGATCACTTTCATAACAACCAGCGTTAATGCCAGACTGTTTCAGTCATGACCTCAGATGCTCCTCTGCATAACTGCTAATATATTAAATTTTATCTGCAGATTGATAGCCCCAGAACTGATGCAAACACGAGGAATTACTAAGCGTATTTTGGCTTCTGCTCTTTCATGGCTGCCAGATCATGAATATATATAGCATTATCAAGATCGGCTGGCATTTGGAGCAAATGTGTTTAACTCTACCTCTCCTGGCATACATACTGCTGTTTCAAAACACCAGAGGAAGGGGTTTTGGACACAGAGCGGTGTGTGTCTTCAAGCTTTAGGGGAGACATGTGTGCAAAACCAGGCAAAATGTCAACCCAGAGGTCATGGAAAAAAAAAAATCTCTGTCTCTCTCTCTTGCTTTCTCTCTCTATCTCTGTGGCACGTGACTTGATGGGAGCCAGTGTGATAGCATAGGCTTGACCAGTTGGGTGCTGTCTTCATACTCATTACCGGATGCAAATGAAAGGGGTATACATGTTTAATATTTAGTGGCAGCAGAAATGTCAGGGCCGGCACGAGATGGAATTAAACAGCACTGTCAGCGCAAGTGAACTCGGGGCTTTCTCAGCTATTTCACTTCATATTGAGTTACTGTCACAATTTATTTCACAGGTAAAGATCATGCGCGTGCAAAAAATGCCCTGTGATGCCTTAAGGAAGCGAGGAAATGCGGTATGTAAAGTGTGTGTGTGTTGAAATCTCCTTTTCAAAGAAAGCTTCGATATAAGTAATCCCTCTGCTCAATGAAGCTTAACAAATGTGTCATCTTTTTCACACCAACAATAGCCAGGCAATTGCACAAGCACCAGTGTTGTAATTTAAGTACGGTGGGTTTTCGCACAATGACCAATCCCACCACACTGGTAAGCGGTAATTTCCCAGGGTGTGCAATAAGAAGCAGGATATCCAAAGTACCTTTAAATGTGATTATATTCAAAGAAACAGCATCGTCTCGCCCCTCCGTGAAAATCTCAGCGTGATTTTTCAATGTCTCCCCAACAGCGGTACTTCTTAACCCTTGGTCCTGAGAAAAGGGGGGAAAACAGTTCATGGAAGAAGGCTTTGTGAGAGGAGGGCCTCCACAAGTGCTTATTTTAATCAGCTAGACTGGAACCTATAGGGACTTAATTAAAGCACTGCTCTGGAGAGCATTAGTTAGGCAGGCAGTATCTTCACACCAGAACACATCTCTCCCTGATGTTTTTATCTGTGCCAGTAGGGTCGCTGAGATTATAATATTATAACATTATCTATTCAAATTGTGTGCCTGCTTTTTTGACACCTCAGCCCTGTTATTTACACACAAGGTCTTTGCTGTATAAATATTCAGCTGGGCTTATTCACTGAATTGTGGACTGTTTCAGACAAATTTATTCAGTGCTTCAGCTGTGACGAGTGCTTGGACTGGCAGTAGATGTTTTGGTTGAAAATACAATGTTTGTTGGATTTGTCTATGCAGGATTAATGAACAACAGGGATTCTGAATTGAGAATGTTTTTTTTTTATTCATTATTTCTTTTTCTACTATTAAATATGTTTGAAGGTAGTAAGGATGTAGAATTTGCAGTTCAAATTTAATGTAAGAAAGTTAAATTGTATTGAAATTAAAAGTAAATGATATAACTTTATATTTGGAAAAGTAGTTTGCCAAGATATATTTGATGGCTTTCCTTTTTTTAATGTGAAGAATTATGGGCCTAACAGACAGTGTATATGCTTATGTTTACACAACAACAATGTACCAAAAAAAAAAAAAAGTTTATTGCATTTTTGAAATTTTTTGTTGTAAAAACAATCCCCATGAAAACAAATAAAATGCTGTATTATAAAAACACTATTATATGCATGTAAAGAAACACTATGCGACTGCACACATATGCCTACACAATTCGCGTTTTTGCAGTTTACCTGGAGACGATAGCAGTATTGTTTTTAAAAATGTGCACTTTGAAACCCATTTTCAAAAGTTTACATTTTCAGGACCCCAAAATGCGGTTGCCATGTAAATGAACAGCCAAAACGCATTAAAAAATCAATTTTTTTGTTGAAAACAGTGTTGTGTGAACGTACCCTCAATCAAGTTCAACTTATTCACTCATAAATTGAAAGAGAGACAATTCTTTCTGAATTTTGAACTTTTAGTTCAGAATTTTGCCCAACCTAACTAAATTCAGTGAAGTACTTTGTTCATGACAGCCAATGAAGTGTGTTCTTTAGGTATTGCGTTGACCTTTGCTTTGACCTGTATGTTCTCTTACCTAAGTCCCAGAGCCGTTGAGAAACAGAGTTGTGACACGCTTTGATCTCGCGCCGCGCGGTCACGTGGTTCATGGAGCTCTCAATATTTCCAAACAACTCCACACTGTCAATAGGTTTGAATGGGATTAATCGGGTCAGACAACAACAGCGGGTATACTTGCAGCATTTTCTGGCAAATATTAACATAAAACATCCATTAATTAATTTTTTTAATACACTGATAGTAGCATTTTGACTGTGGAGTTTAATGGAAATAATATTAATGGTTTTTTGTTGGTTAACTATAACATAGAACATAATACAATGCTACGCACAGGATAAGGCGGTTACATTTCTTTGTTTGCAAAGTATAAATAGTGTATAAATCTTTATTACTGCTTAATAAAGATTGGAGACTTGAGGCATGACTTTGTGTGTTTTTGTGTTACACTTGTTCCTGTGAATGTGCAGACCAATGATGAAATAAATGATGCTTATTTAAAGAGTATAAGAAATCTAATTAGTATGTAAAATGTGCTATTGTATTAATATATATTTCTTCATCTATAGTCATCTATTATTCACATTTTAATACAATATTGTTAAAATAAAAGATGCAATATGCATACACAAGTGAATATCAATGAATGCTAGAAAAACGCTAGGAATGGTTTTAGCCATTTAAAAAAAAACACATCTAAAGACATCTTTTTCGCCACCACCTGACCAATTAATACTAGCACTTACCTATTCTATTCTATTTATTTATATTTATTTAAAAAAAAACATTGCTATGTGAATTGTGCTAGTCTAACTGAGACTTGTCACAGCACTTGTATTTTGTTGCTCTTACGTTGGTCTGTTTGCTTACAAAAAGACGTAAAACAACTAACATCAACTAGCATCTGGGTATGATCGCTAATAAGGTGTTTCTCGCTTTATCTAACTACAAATATAGCATATACTGCCTATTATCTAAAAATGAAAATTAACTATAAAGAGTTTCATAAAATACAACTACTGGTCAGATTTCCGAGAGGTAAACTTATGCGTTAAAATGGCAAAAAATGCTGTAATTTCCTCATCTTTCTGGCGACTGTGCTTGAGAAGCACTGAAATGAATGGGCTTCAATGCTGAACTATTGGCTGCTCCATGACACGCTTTACTTCCGCATTCCTAAGTTCCTATGGAAGCCTATGAGAGTGTCGCAACTCTTTCTCAACGGCTCTGGCTTCTACCAACTATTTGCACTTAGTGTGATAGACACTCCGTTTTTTAATAGTGAACTGATGTTCAGATATTTTTTCTTAATAGTCAACTTATTCGAGTCATCGTCATAAAAGCCCTGTAAACACTGTCACAGACACAAAGATACTTCATTTCATCACGCTGAATGCTCACAAACAGATAGTCATCACGTTTTCAGGCCATTTCAAGTTTTATTTTGATGTGACACATAGCAGTGATATTTAAGCGGGTGAGTCCACTTACTTTATATATAGTCAATAACGCCATCATTTTCTTCATTCAGGCCGAGCTTTCACAAAAACAAGAGGCGGGATTTATCGCATGAGCCAATCATATTCAAGCATAACCGATCATATCCAATCATATCGCGATGGAGGCATTGCCTCCTCTCACGTGAATTACGTTACTACGTTGCATATAGACCAGTTTATTTTTTATTTTTTTTTGCCGCGATTATCCATGTACATGAATACACTGACAAATAAATATATAGACTGTAAAAAAAAAAATTTTTTTTTCAGCTGTCGATTTGGTTGCTATGAAGTGGAATATCCAATATATCCATTAAGAATATTACTAAATATAAAAATGCAGTAACCAGTAATATTCTCTATTGTTGTTCAGTTGTTGTACAAGTAGGATGATTTGTTGGTGCAGTGTTTGTCCCGCCCCTCCTCCATTGATTGGACGGCTGGGTAAAAAGTAACAGTGACAAGCGCTGCGTTCTGAGTACTCTTTGGTTCCACCCAAAGCTAAACTGGAGCAAAACAGTTTATCAACCCTCAGCTACAAAAAAAACCAAAGAAAAAAAACCCAACAACAACAAAAGATTAAAAATACAAAACATTAAAAATAAAAAATGAACATTAAAAAAAAAAAAAAGAAAGACCAAAAACACACACCAGTAGGAAAAACGAAATCAATAGGAAGAACCCCCAGAGAGCAAACTAATATCTAGAATGAGGTTAGGTCACACTGGGTTAAATAAAACAATGTTTTTATTGAAAATGCATCCTTCAGGTTTGTGTGATTGTGGTATAGAAGATGAGTCAGTGAAGCATGTTATTTGTCACTGAATTAAATATAAGATGCAAAGAACAAGATTAAAAGATGAGTTAAAGAAATATGGGGTGAATGTATTAAGTATTAAGGATATATGAAATGATGGGCAGACATATAAAGCTGTGCTTATTTTTCTGAAGGAGGCTGGTTTAATGAATAGATTGTAGGTTTTTTTTTTTTTTTTTGTCTCTGGTCCACGTTCCAGTACAGCAGGTGGCGGTTATGCACCTTAAAAAGTAGTTGCCTCCCGCCAAAGAAGAAGAAGAAGAGAGTTAGCAATAGCAAGCAGCAGTAGCCAGCATGGCTCACCTGCTGAACACATTGTGCTGTATCCTGGTTGGGAAATGTGTCATTTCAAGACCAGTCAACTTGAGTTGTTTTTTTAAAGGTGTGCATTGCTGATGTTTTTGCAGAAATGTTACATGCATGCATGGCCTATGTTTGGATTTATGCTAAGAATTTAAGACAGTGTATTTGTATGCATTTTAGAAGGACTCTTTATTGGTGAGTCTACCACATCATGGTCCAGTTTGAATATGGATACAAAGGTTTTGTTTGACGTAACACCATAGTCTGGACTATTTTTGATTGTTCCTGGTTATGAAGAGTCTGGTGTTTGAGAGCTGTGGCACGTTTTCATTACAAGAGTTTGGACACTTAATTTGCTATCAGCCGACTTCAGCTATGGACGGTGTTTGGATATTGATGCACTACAGATAAGACCTTCGCACACATCAACTTTCACATGAAGAAATCCTACAATCTTACATTGCTTTGTTTGCTTCATTTTTTTTTCGTTTTTTTTTTTTGTTGTTTTTTTTTTGTACTTTAGTGTATTTACATTTTTGCCTATATGTCGCTGTATTGACCTGAATTGAATGTTTTCTACTTTGTATTTAATAAATCCATTGATTTGAAATCCCTTTGACTACTGTACATTTTTGACAATATGCACATTAGTTACGTGGTGTCTATATCAATTTCAGATCTATAATAACTTTTTTCCCAATGACTTAAGTTATAGTAGCTGAAAAGTATTTAAAGTGAAACATATGTATTGTTATAGATCAGTGGTGAATCCTGTTCCTGGAGATCTTACAGAGTAAATCAAACAAACTTGTCTGTAATTATCAAGTTCTCCTTCAGATCCTAATTAGTTGGTTCAGGTGTGGTTGATCAAGACTAGGTTGAGCACCCCTGTTGTAGATTAATAGTGTGGGCTAAGTGAGGGCTAATACTCGCGAGCGTCCCGACACATGTTTACATTAATCTTGGAATGTTTGAAAACAGTATACCGTCGCTCAGTCTTTTTGAAATTTTTTTTGCCCCCAAGCGAAGAACGAAAACGAACATTGTTTGAAGTATATCAGGGCCCTAAGTGGGCCCGTAAAGTGCCAGTGCAGGATTGTTTTCTGATATATTAATATTAGCCTAATAATTTTATCAACATTTATTATTATCGAATTTGGTCCTCCATTGTCACTATTTTAAAACTTTAAGCCACATAAAGCCTTTTGCAATATCCGTGCCTTGAACCAAGCACTGACATATTTATTTATTTGAGTCCGAGTTCAAAATAAAAATATTTTTTCCTCTCGCCTCAAATTTTTTCCACCACCATGTTCCATAAAGAGCACCGTACAAATGACTAACATCTGCTTTTGAAGAACTTAATTAGTTTCCTGCGATATATTACTCAAAGAAGGCCATTGAGGTTATCAGATGTTACATATTGGGGGTCACCATCTGTTTTCACCCCAATTCTTGTCAATTCTGATATCAAGTCATTCAGTCGATCATTGTCCAGCACTGGCAGGGCGCTTCTGATGACAGTTTCCATCTTTTACCTTACACACAAATATTCAGGATTTGACTCTTGTTGCAGACAGTGTAGACCCAGATCAACAACTGGCACTGATTTACACTTTTCAACAATGAAGAATAAGTTTTATAAGTGTATCAGAATCATTTCATTTTTCCCAAATGTATACACTTCATCAGTGTGATCTACCACAACAAGCACTGACGTTTTGTCTGTGGTTCCTTTGTTTGTAGCAGTTGATGTTACAAACGTGGAGCCAAGAATGCCTTGCATCCTTACAGCTGCTTGAATGTAGGTGTTGTATACATGACTGTGAAACTCATCTGCTTAACCTACTTGCACATTTGGAGGAAAGATAGAGCCAGCACTCAAATAAGCTTGCAGGGTTTTTTTTAGGGTTTTGAAATTTCGCAGTTTTCTCACTGTTTAAAATATATATGCTCACTTTCAAATCATAACCTCCATAATCTAATCAGTGGTCCAAATTTAAGTGTGAGTTCAGGGTAGTGAAGCAAATAATGATGTTTTGGTTTAAGTGGTGCTTCTGGAAACAAGGCAGCTCTTAATTGCACATATTTTTCAATCAGACATTTCATATAGGCTATCTGATCATGATGGATTTTCGGTGCACATATCATTTCAACAAGGTCCCCTCAACTTCAAGCACAATTGTCAAATTTCTTCATCAAGTGGATTTTTTTATTTGATCCTCAATTAGTAATGGAAGCAATCGAAGCAGACACCAGTTTTAAGGTGCATGTCATGTCAACTTTGAACCATCAGGTTTTACTTCACATGGCTTATTGTTCAAGTCACTTCCACTGTACTTGAAGCTTGTTATGTTCCTGTTCAGCTGGACATAGCTAAAATGCTTCCCTACAGTGACAAGCTGTTTGATGTATAAAGCCAGATCTTCTGAAACAACTCCCTCAAAAAGATTGTGTGCCAAGCATGGAGGAAACCTAGGATCACACACATGAAAGTGCTTTAGGCGGCTGAACACACAGTCAAACTTGACACCATCACAAACTTCTTGTCCTTCAGACACTGATACACTGTTTTGGTAACTGTTTTGTTCTTGTTGGACCTAACTCTGTGCCTTTGCTTTCAAACATGTCTCTGTATATGAGTACAGTAATGACAGAAATGTAATTTCTGTACTCTTACTTAGAAACTTCTGACGCTATATGAACCCAAGTTATCTCCAACGATGACATGATCATTGTTTCCCTAACTGTCTCTCCATTCTTCAGTACAATTCCAAATTTCTCCATGTCCTTGAGATCACTCAAAAGAGGTGTGAAAACTTGCTGCCCAAAAAACTTAAAATCTTCCTTTCTACAAAACATGACCATCTGCATTAGAACAATAGAGGATCCATTATGAGGACAGATTTCTGAAAGTGGCATGTACACAGCAACTAGTTTGTGTTTTTTTTCTTTTTCTTTTCTTCTAGAGCCAAGGGGATTAATTACCTTGAATGCATCTTGGTATAAAGTCAAAGAGACAACTGATCAATACTCTTTAAAAAGAGTATTTTCTTGACATTTTCTCCCATTCCTTATATCCTGAAGTACATGAGGATTTTGTGGTGTCTGCCTCTTCGCCTTATCATACTGTTCTTTAACAGATACATTGTTCAGAAAATCCTTCAGAGTTTAATTTACTGGTAGGCTGTGTACTGAAAATAGCGCTCTTTCCCAGATGCATCACAGCCTAGGTCCACTTGCACAGGCTCCACATAATTGAAATGTTTTTTTGAAAAAGGACTTCTGAGTCTGATCTGACTCAGATAACCCTGATTTAGATAACCCATTTATTATTTCATTTATTTGAGTGTCTGTAATTTTTAGCTTTGTCAATTCTTCATGAATTTTGGACAAGATGTGTGTCATGTTGTATGTATGCACCTCCATGAACTCATCAATTAAATTCTGAATTTTTGTAGCTGGCAGAATCATTTTTAATTGCATCCTCAAATAAAATAATGCCAATGTAACCCGGTTCAATGTTGAGACAAGACGAAGAAGTCAGACATGGTGAGTGAACAAAGCTTTTATTAGCCTTTCAACAAAATAAAGTCCAAAACAAATTCCTGTGAGGCTCTCTGTCATACAGTTTCCTTGCCCCACACTCTGTGTTCCAGAAGACTCTCCCCCTTCACAGGTGAGCGTGCTGCTATATCCGTCTCCCCACCAATCTCTAGAATTGAAGCTAAACACTCCTTCTCAATGTTGCTGTATCTAGTCTCTCTGTTTGAACGCTTCCGACTTAGATACAGCACTGGCCGTTCCTCTCCCCCTACCACCTGCAACAGGACCGCCCCTAGCCCGACACATCTGTCTGCAACAAAAAAGGGAGATCAAAGTTAGGAGAGTGTAAGTGCGGCCTGCCGCACAGGGCAGCTTTTATTTGGTCAGAGCCTGTTGGCACAGCTCCGTCCACTGGACCGGATCTGGTGCATCCTTTTTTAGTGAGATCAGTCAGTGGGCTGGTGAGTTCCTAATAATTTGGTATAAACCTCCTATAATATCCTGCCAGCCCAAGGAACTGTCTCACCTCCTTTTTGGTCTTGGGACCTGGGCAGGCCACAATAGCAGCGGTCTTGTCAATTTGGGGATGCACCTGCCCATGTCCCAATTGGAAGCTCAGATACCGTACCTCCGCATGCTCAGTTGCACACTTCCATGGGTTCGCCGTGAGTCCCGCAAACCTTAACGATCTCAGGACAGTGCGCACATGTTCGAGATGCCGCTGCCAATCATTACTATAGATAATGATATCCTCCAGGTAGGCAGCGGCATAATGGAATGGGGCCTGAGCATTTTGTCCATGAGACGCTGAAAGGTTATGGGAGCCCCGAACAGCCCGAATTGGAGAGTGACAAATTGGTGTAATCCAAACGGCGTGGTGAAGGCTGTCTTTTCTTTGGATAAAGGCGATAAGGGGATCTGCCAATACCCTTTTGTTAAATCCAGTGTCGAGTAAAAGCGAGCCGAACCTAACCGATCAAGCAGCTCGTCAACTCAGGGCATTGGATAAACACTTCTATAATCGACACAGAAATGGACAGAGCCGTCCGTTTTAGGAACTAAAACAATCGGGCTCGCCCAGTCGATATGTGATTCTTCTATTACGCCCAACTCTAGCATGGCCAGTGACGCTCTCATTAGCTATCACGGGTATCCAGGCAACCTGATCAAGAGTGCTTTGAATATACAAGGTTCAAGCCCGATCAAGATTTGAGCTCGGGGATCATTATGACACCACACAATACAGGATTTTATTGGACAAAAATTGTTTCCAATTGTTTTGAATTGGGCCACACATCCTGATCGTTCAGGGGTGCAAATCATGCTTAAAATCTGCCTTAAAATCTTCTAAAATGTAGCCAGCCTTAGGTATGAAAAAAAGTCTAAGTGTTGAAATTTTGTAATTTTTTAGAAATTCAAACAATAAATACATTTTTGTGGCTTTTAATGTGTCATGTGAACCGATCATCTCTTCCTCTTTACTAGTTACAGCATGAAATAAACATGAATGAACATCAGAAGGTATCCTGTTTCAATCGTGGAAAGACATCATTACACATCATTTTTTCAAATTCAAAGCCAACGACGTTAATCTACTCTCCTCTGTCTGGTTTGTTTTTCAGAAAAAAAATGGCAGACTCAGTGTTATTATTGGTCAGATCGCCTGCCAATCAAATCCCTGTGAAGGGTCAATTCCTGAAACAGACAGTGATGCAGCTGCTCAGTATGCTCTCGATAGTCCCTCTGTAAATTTGGGGCTTCATTTGTAAAGTGTGCGTATGCTCAGATTTGATCTTAGAGTGTGCGTACGCTTAAATCAACGCCAGCGGTCGTATTTCTAAAAAAAATGCTCAGAAATTACGTCAAGGTCTGAGCAGACGTACACACTTTTTTTTGTCGGAGTACTGTTTTTGGAAATATAAGCTGTTCTTGCAGCTCTCTGTTCTAAGCTAAACAATTTGAATGATGACTGGTGGTCTTTTATATGTTAATGACATTAATTAGGAGTCGTTTGCAAGGCAGAGAACTGAAACCATTAATTTACACACAAGTTCAAGATCATTTGCGATTAATAGTTTTCACATCTGAAAGAGACTAATACCTGCGTGTTCTCTACATACATTCATTTTAGGAATCACACGTACGCATATTCAAGAAATGATCGTAAGATAAATTTAATGGTTTCTGTGCAACATTTTATAAATGAGGCCCATGGTGAGCATGTGGGGTGGGAGATGAATTTTCTTCAGCCTTCATAGAAAGTAGAGACACTTCTGGGCTTTCTTCACT
Source organism: Labeobarbus marequensis (assembly GCA_034780575.1). Taxonomy (NCBI): domain Eukaryota; kingdom Metazoa; phylum Chordata; class Actinopteri; order Cypriniformes; family Cyprinidae; genus Labeobarbus; species Labeobarbus marequensis. Next base: position 17,803,520 of record JAUZSZ010000101.1, on the reverse strand, counting down.
ATGTAGTTAGTGTTAAGAGATCCGATGAGGTTCTGCACCAGATGATCACCAAGAAATTGAGCCATCGATGTTCAGCAGAGAGTGGATATTGTGTGCTCTTCTAAAGTCAACAACCATCTCTTTTGATTTGTCCACGTTCAGAGACAGATTGTTGACTTTGCACCAGCCTGATAGCTAAAAAAAAAATCAGATGACTTACTTGTAAGACTAGTATGTGCAGTTTATGTAACCAGGCTTAGGAAGACAAGGAACTTCTTAAATTAATTGTCTGTATATATACAATAAAACAATAAATACCATTCATGTGTATAAATTAATATGATGATTACATAAGTCCTTATTCTGCCATTTTCCTTATTCACCATCTCTGTTACTTTAAAAAGCAGTGTTCACTTTTGTTTTGTAGAAAACAGATACATACTTGTAGTTTCAGTTTTGTTTCTGTGGTTTGAGAGATAGCTACAGTATAAATATTCAGTGGTTAA
>JAUZSZ010000101.1:17408316-17418647 GCA_034780575.1 Labeobarbus marequensis | reverse complement strand
AGCCTAAATCATCACAATTAAAAGAACCAAAGACTTAAACTACTTCAGTCTGTGTGCATTGAATTTATTTAATACACCAGTTTCACAATTTGAGTTGAATTACTGAAATAAATGAACTTTTCCATGACATTCTAATTTATTGACCTGTATGGATGCATCCATGGTATAGTAGAGCAAATGTCAGCCTGACAGTGAGGGCTGTATATAGTCACAGCTCATTAACTGTATGGTGTGGAAAGAGGCAGGACTGTAACACACCTCACTGGGATCCTTAAATGGAACCAAATGTCCAGCCTGTCTGCTACTAGCAGTGAAATAATACACTGAACACAACACATACTACACAGTAAAATGGATTGTAAATCGCTATTTTAAGTAAAAAAGGATTATAAAACACAAAACAAGATAAAGTTTATGAGAATGAGTGCGTGTGTTTGTGGTTATTCTGTGTGTTTGAGGAGTGTAAGTACCATGACCGTTGGCGATGTATTTGTTGGGTCCTTTGCTCTTGCGTGGAGTTGACTGGCAGGAAGCAAGGGCATTGCTAACACTGTCTTCTTCCTCTTCCTCATCCTCTTCCTCATCTACATCTTCATCTTCTTTAGCACTACCAAAGTATGCCATGTTGCTGGGCAACGCAGGGGTGCCTGAACCAATGAGAGAGAGGGTAAAGACAAAATGAGGGAGTATCAGAGAGAGAGGCACAGTACGAGTTAGAAATAGAGAACAAAAGAGAAGTAATGACTACCAGCTGAGATGAACACAGATTAAGTCTTCACATATCTTGCTTTGTACGAAACCTGATTACCCTTAAAGAGAGAGTTCACCAAAAATAAAAATGTTGTCATCATTTACTTATGTTATTCCAAAAACCCTAATGACTTACTTCTGTGGAACATAAACAATTTTTTTGGGGTCCTACACTACCATTCATACTCTACATGTATGAGGTCAGTATAAAAATGTACTAATCTCACATTTTTCCTGAAATTAATCGTGATTAATACCCACTAACATTAAAGTTTTTAAATATAATTTTATATTATATGTTTACATGATAGTTTATATTATAACATTCACTGGCGTGCAGTCGCTTAACGGCTGACTCTTGATTATGCTGAATGCAAGTGTCGAGTCGTGTCAAAAGCAAACAGAAATTACAGTCACTGCCACTATCTTGTCTACACTGGATACAGTATACAGATGCCCGTTCTCTTTCTGACACAGTACATGCACTTGAGTCTGTCGTCAATAGGACAAATGGAGTGAAAGAATGTTCGCGTCTCATTCAGTCTTTGTTCAGATATCAGAAGAATCCTAGCGTAAGAGCGCTCAGAGCATTTTGTTTTGTAAATGAGGCACAGTGTTATGGAGAGTTTACAAAGAAACATTTGTTGAAAGATGAAGCGGTACTACATCTGACTGCAGCTGCATCACAAACTGAAAGTAAATGATTTCATAATGCTTTGTCTAGAAATTCCAGTTTTTTTTTTTTATCATGTTGTGAAAACACATGCAGTAGCAAGATGGCTTTGATACTGTTTCCTAGGCAATGATGTTAGCCAGTCTTAACAATGGCCGATTACTGACAAGCCTTAAAGGACCCGCCCCTTAAAACAAGTCGTTTTAGACAGAGGGTCAGAATGAGGGTTGAAAATAATCATTTTTACTCATATTTATTTGTTTTTTGTGCAAAAAACTTTATTAACATTATAAGTAAATCTCAAGGAACATATTAAAATGATTTAAAAAACCCATGTCATGACCCCTTTAAAATTTATTAAAATAGAAACCATATTTTTAAAATGTTAATATTTCAAAAAATTACTGTTTTACTGTACTTTTAATCAAATAAATACAGCCTTTGTTAGTAGGGGTGGGTACCTCACGATTCAATTTATATCGATTCTTGGGGTCACGATTTGATTAAAAAATCAATTCAATCAAATGACTGGACATCAAACGCACCAGTATTTTGATAGAAAAACACACCAGTCTATAGTATGGGTAGTCCTGACTTAATAAATCAGTGTTTCCTATTATCTATTAACTTCCTATTAAGTCAAAAATATTTTACACTTCCCATTAGGGATGTGCCTGAATCCGAATACTGTGTTTGGAAAGGAAATTATGTGTACTACGGAACGCCTAAAGGGAATAAATACGAGATGGGAGGAAAAATATATTTCAATGCTTTCTCTCGCAATTATATAGTGGGGTAACTATACTATATAAATTGCAAGCATCAGGCTATTAATAACCGGGGCACTGAAATTGCTTTTGAATGCATGTTCGCTCTTTACTTTCACTTTCGAGATTCGCAATCACACGTACTGTGTACTCCGGAGATGCAGTAGGCTACTTGCAACACATTTTACAAGATTAGATGTTTGTCAGTGGTGCTCAGGGTCTGCAAATAATTTTCCATCGTCCTATCAGTCTTCAATCCCTACAATGTTTATGTGGTAAGTGAAATTTTATGTACTGTAATGTAACAGGCTACCGCTAGCAAGCTCCATGTCCTTTTAGTGGCTCCGTAGAACGCGTTTTGTTTTCCGTTCCGAATACGGATTCACTATTCAGACACATCCTTACTTCCCATAATAACAAAAGATCAATAATTAATATAATATTTTTCCAAACAATTGCACTGGCTGAAAATGGGACAGGATGTATTTGTTTTTCTTCCTCCATTGCTGTTGCTGTTTTGTTCCGACAACATCATGTTGTTGTTGTTGTTATTAAATTAACTTGAAAATCATTTTGGAAATTTGTGAAGCGTGGGCAAATCACTAGAAGACTGAATTGCAACTCATATGTGAATCCATTTCTGTCCATACTGTCTACACTGATAATATGGTTCTAATTAATATATTTGTGGAAACTGAAAAATTAGATCGCAGAGAGGTTGAAGGAAATATTTTAACACTTAGAATTTTTGATCATTGTTTTTTAGCATTGTCAGAACAGTCCGTTGGTTCCATGTCTCATGATGAGAACTTGAAATTAGCTCTTGCAAAAGAAGTGTTTAGAAAAAATATTTATACTTGTATATTTTTGTTTAATTCTAAACTGAACCATACGTGAGTTTGTGTTAACATTTAAGGTTGTCAAACTCAACATTTTACACAGCACCATGTGTTTAAATTTGATTTAACTGTATTTCATCCTAGTGAACAGAAGTGACAGTCTTGAAACTCTGAAGTTCATCCTAAGTGATCCCAGAGGAATTCTGCGACAAGTCTCATGTCGCGTATTACTGTCTCCGCCACATCAAAGGGCCGAACAGCGACAGTTGCGTAACGCTGTCACTTATAACTTCCATGAAGTGTTTTTGCCATCTGTGCGTGTGCAAGTTACGTGTACTAATTTGCTCAGTGCATATTTTTTTTTTGTACACTTAGTATTTTTCCAGTGTCTCTGGCTGTTTCACTGAACAAAAGGCTCTTTTATTTCATTATGCAATATATAAAGCTTTCCAGCCTGCGTGGCAATTTCCATAAACTCTGTATTGAAATCTCCAGACATGCCAGCATAATGAGTTAGTTTGTTGGTAAGAGGCATTGTAAGCTAGGTCTGCTCTAGGCAGCAGTATTCTGCCTTGAAAAATTGTGTTTCAGGTAGTAATAGACAGTATAATTTTCTGCAGTTGTCATCACTGTCTGTATACATTTTACACTTAAGCAGATTTTTAGAAGATACAAGAGAATTTTCCTGGCTCCTGCAAGAGCCAAACCTATTATTTCTCTCTGCACATTCACCTTGTGCAACAGTAATACGTGTTTATTTAAAATATGCTTTTGACTGCTCCCAGTTTTACACTCTGTTCTGGATTGGTAATAGCACCATACTTGGCTGTGCAGCTCATGAAAACTGTTTTGGGATTTATTAGCCGTGAATCCTGATGCGAACAAATCCAGATGCTCTAAATAAAACATAAAAGTTAACCGCACATCATCAAATGCATTAATCCATCTTGTATTTCGTACTCTTCCCTCAGTAATCAGTCTAATGTTGTTGAGTACCGGAAGGCATGTGTTAACACTTCCTTTCTCAGTCATTCCAATTGTTCCTGCTCTCTGGAAAGCCTCTGATGGGAAAACCATATCCCTTGAGAAAGCCGCCACATAGCACCCCTATCACATGTGAACTCACACCTCTGGAATGTTTCTCTGCCACTGGCCAGGCCGCAGTCTCAACACCCTTCAAGCTGTTTGCTTGAAGACATGCACGATGCAGACAGCTATGTAATTAAAGGCCCTGAACCACTGTGGCTACAAAGAGTCACACAAAATACATTTTTCCACAGTTATGCACATTTAGATGTTCCTTCCATCACTGTGCAGACATGAGAGTCAAGGAATAACTAATGATTATCATTAACAATTTTCAGAAAGGTGATTGTTTGCATGATTGCATGATTGTTTTTGCTGCCTGATACAACAGAGATATTGGACTTTATACTGACACCTACTGGTGTGGAAGCAGCATCACGTGCAAGCAAAAGTTTGATTCAGTGGACCCTTTTCATGGATGATGATGCATTTAAAGTAAAGTTCATTTTGTTAACATTAGTTAATGCATTTGGTATCATTTACAATGATCTTTTACAGAATGTTTTAAAATATGTTAATGTATAAGTATACTATTATTCTCTGTAAGTAATATTTTTCATAATATAGTAACTATTTTTAATTTTAATGAGAAAAAAAGTACCGAGTGACCCTGTAATGAAGCAGTCTTTAGTCAATAGTTTTGCTCTAGGAAAGGGTTAATGGACTTTACATAATGCAAATGCTGGTGACACCATGTCCGAGATGAGAGGAGCATAGCTGTTGGTTTTAACTTGGCTGACTGTCATAAGCCGCAAACATGATGCCTTTCCACTGTCCCAGAATGCATCTGGCACCACTACTTTTGTGCACTTTATCTGAACATACCGTTACTGACTTCTAATCAAACTTTTTGTGCTTTTGCAACAAGAATAGTTCTCATATTGCGTCACTGAGTTAACACAAGTCAAGTCTGCTCATTGTCATGTTCTTTATTCAAGTTTTCCACACAGTCTGGTTCTCCTCAGGGTTTTGCGATGGGGCTTGTCTACCTGGTGAATAATGCTTGGCCGTTAAAGAAGCAAAGAAACAGCTGGCATTTGTGGTATTTTTTTCTGCTTTCTGGTGGCTTTTGGTTACTAAAAACTACAACATCTAAGCAAAAGATTTTTTCTAATATAACACATCTAAGTTCTTTGAGTCAAATATAATCAGGTTTAATTTGGCTTAAAAAGCTTCTTTTTGACTAAGAAAAGTTATGTTGATGGCACAAGAACATAAACCACATTTGTTAGCCCTGTCCAACCAAACATTTTTGCAATGTAACATTGCCAGTCATTACCAACAAATCAAACCTCAGCTGCTTTATAAGTACACAACTTATTTTTGGATTCAGTCCAGTGATTTTGCCAGTGTACATTATGCACCAATTACTAGTGTGGTTATGAGCACATGAAACCAGTCTTGGTCAATCATATCCAGCTGCTCTGAAATGCAGTGGCTGTCATATATTTAGAACATCGTATGATGCATTTTGTTATGTAAAATTGCTTCTTGTACATGTCATAGCTGTGTGTGATGTGGTTCATGTTATTTTAGCATTATTGATATACTATTATAGTATTTATTAATATTTTGAATTAGCCTTGAATTAGCTTTTGCTAATTTTGCATATTTTTTATATTATGTTTTCATTTGAATTTTAGATTAAGTTTGTCATTTTGTTATTTGCTTTTGTCATTTTTTTCTGTTTAGATTTAATTTTGTTTAACTTGAACTAAAATTACTCATTCAGTTAGTTGTAAAAGCAATATTTCTAATATTTTAAGTTTGTTTTTCATGTAATATTTTATTTCAGCTTCATTTCAAATAATGAAAACTTTTTTTTTTTAGTTAACATTAACAACGCTGGTTTAAAGTGCATATAAATTTTATCCACACTCTGTCTGGCTTATGTAATATGAATAGACCTCATTCTTTTCTATATAGATTATAAATATATTTATTTTTATCATGAAATTATTTATTTGTGAAATCCCCTTTTAAAATATATAGTCAAAGTTCGTGACTGGGCATCCAGCCTGATCAGTGTCCTAAATGCTTTCGATATTTATAGACCAAATTCTGTGGCTGTCCCATTTGAGGATTCACTGTGGTTAACTCGCATGTGATCATATTTACTTATTATTAGTAATACGTCACAGGTGAAGCATATCAATCATTGATCATCTGAGACATGTCAGCATTTATTTTAATCACTGAGATTTTTGTCGAGGTATTTTCAGTGAAACATTTCCTCAGCCATTGTGATTTACATCATCCTTCTCTGTGAAAGTCACACTGTGTCCTTAAATTCTTGCCTTGAAAGATACATGCGAGTATTATGTTTCAAGGAGCATAAACCCTGAAGTCTGTAAATGTCTTTGGCTGTAATGTCCCTGGTTTTAGGAGCCTTAGCACTGCGCCAGACAGGAAGAACATGCTCCAGCCATACTCCCTGTTCTATTCATGGACATCAGTATCAGACGGCTGCTTATGAATTCCATGGGTGTTCAATTATCACCTGCTCACTTTCAGATCCTCCTGAAAGGGATCGTTAGGGAATGAAGAGACATTGGTAACTCTTGACAGATTGCTTGGGCTTTCTTGTCTCTTTTGCGAATGGCACAATACCCCTATTTTCAACCATTTTGATAAACTGACAGCGCTAACATTAGTGATTGACAGCAAAGAATAACCAGCAAACCATGTGTTTCCACACATATGTCAACGAGTGACAGACAACTAGTTGTCAAGACTGTGGTTCCTTTCATGTAGTACATTCTCTCTAAATTTGGTTGTGAGTCCTGAAAAGTTACTTCAGATATAGAATGAGATTATTAATCTCTTTTATTGCTGAAGAGTGTATAAACAGAAAGTTTTTAGCACTCCATATTTGACTGATTTCTGTATTCTGCTGCTATATGAAGATTTTTCTTACACCATGTCCTAACTACATGCGACGTGACAAGATTCTAGTTTGGCTGTCCACACCAGATGCGACAACGCGACGCGACAGAATCAGTCAAATATGACAGCCAATCAAAAGCGTGTGTGAGCAGGCTCTCTCTGGAAGCGCACTGTATTTGCAACGAAATTGATAAGTTTAGAATCTAATTCATAAATATTAAACATTTTAACATTAAATGTACATACTGAGTGACTGATACCATCTTTGCTATGGAATACACTTGTTGGTTCGCATTGAGTTCGCAGTTTTAACAGACTTGTTTGCTTTAAATTATTTGCACGTTCTGAGGTAAACTATCTGTTGTTGCATTCAGTATGACTGTAAATGTCACGCAAAATGATATTCAAACATTTAGCATTGAATAAAGCACATAATCAGTACCTGAGATTATCACTGTCATAGTTGTTCAAGCTGTGACGTTGCAGAAATAGAAACTGGTTCTAAAATAGAAATTTCGTTTGTTGCCGTCACGGCTAGTTTGGACAAAACCTCTGATTAAAATGGAAAATATACCTTTTATAGCGTGTAGTTAGGACACAGTGTTAGATCTCTTTCTGTCTTTCTCTTTCTGAACCTGGCATCCATTGGAACTTTTATTTCCAGGAAATCTTACTCACTCTTATTCATTGTGTCCCCATGAAGTCGTAAAATAGGCTCAGAAGCCTAGAATAGACCTTGCTGAAGACAAATATATAATTATTTGTAATTAGAATATATTTCATGCCAAACAAAACCATCTTGATTTTTTTTCCCTGTTTTGTCAAGCCAGCTTTCTCTTTTTCCTCTTTTTAAGTAATTTTGCTAAATATAAAATCCTGATGACATTAAATGACTTGCTAACTAGCCACTAAAATACTGACAAAAAGTAGAATGTTTTGTCCTTGCTGACTGAAAGAAATTGTTCTTAATTATAAAATTAAAAAATTAAGCAGATATAAAATTATATCTGCTTAATTTTGAGCACAGTTTTTGAGAAAAGCTTTATTTCACATATTTCACATTTGAATGATTTCCATAATTCTTTCTCTACTATTCTTGCATATATAAAATCAGTTGACCAATAGTTATCTGAATTGCATCTGAAGTAATGCTCATGCACTTTCAGTACCAGTTTGGTTTTACTGTTGTAACTGAATCCAGTGAAAGGTCTCCAGAGGTCAGTGAGCTACTTTACTATTCACAGGCAGTATGTCAGGGTCAATCTCAGCTGTACAGCGGACCACACACACATACGTACACATGCTAGACTATTTCTGTGATTTTAATTGCAGTTTCAGTGTCTGGTATAACTCCAGATCCTATATTGGTGCAGCAGATTTTTTTGTCAGGTTTAGGTCTTTTCATTTTATGGGGGCAGCTGCAAAGTCACAAATAATTTTGGCTACAGTATACTGAGCCCATTGTTACTTGTCAAATCAAATTACATTTTTCAAGCACTGTTTCTACTGTAAATGTTATTACAGAATTTCTTACACTACCCTTTATATGTTTGGGGTCTCTAATGCTCATCAATGCTGCATTTATTTGATCAAAATACAGTAAAACAGTAATACACTGAAATATTACTACAATTTAAAATATTTTTAATAACATATTTTAAAATGTAATTTATTTCTGTGATGGCAAAGCTGACTTTTCAACAGCCATTACTCTAGTATTTAGAGTCACATGATCCTTCAGAAATCATTCTAATATTTGCTGATTTGCTGCTTCAGAAATATTTATTATTATCAATGTTGAAAACTGTTGCACTGCTTAATATTTCTGTGGATCCTCTGATATATTGTTTAAGGTTTATATTTTAGGTTTTTGTCACTTTAGATCAATGCATTCTTGCGAGGAGAAAAAAAAAACAAAAACAATTATATGCGGTAAATTTTTGAATGATAATGTTGTATTCCAGTAGTAGAATTCCATTTAACCTTGCATTTTTTTCAGCTGAAATTGAGTGCTAGTCATGCTAATGATAAACTCATAAAAATGTCATTCAGTCATCAGAAAGAGGTGGTAACATCAGATCTGAATGAGGGCTGTCAACCGCAGAGACGAGCTGTTTATTCCAGCACAGAACCAGGTGTTAAAACTATCCACTCCTGACCACTTGAGCAGAACATTGACCGTGTTGTACAAGTGTATAATTACAATGTGAACAAGTGAGGCACCTGATTTAACAATGGGGTGGCAGAGCAGTTATGTAGCTACTGAAGGTTTTTAGTTGCACAGATTCACTTTTCAGCCAGTCAGTTTAACATATTCCACTTGCTTCACTCACTGAGAGTGTCCATCCACACCTTCCTGTAATTTAGTACTAGTTAAGACATGGATAGTCTTTAGGCTTGGCGTGAGAAAGCAGATATATTCAACAGCCTGTGTAAATCACATCTTAGCTCCTCAGCTGTTGACTAATTGCACTCATTAACAGACTCGTAATCTCTACCTGCTGATTAGAAAGCTGCTCTGTGAATCCTGTAAAGGAAACAGAACTCTAACAAGCAAGCAAGAGCATTTAGGCAGTAGCTCCAGGTCACCGTTTTCAGTCCAGACATTACGTGCAGTTTAGTGTGTCCCTGTCGCCTGACAATTACCAGTGTGCATGAGAATCCTGGAGAGAATTCTCTCTGAACTGTCTGTGTAAATGTGGTAAAAGTGGAGTGAGGGCCCACTAAAGTGGAAAGTGGAAAACCTTGAAGTTTCACAACACTGACAGAGTTCAGGGCCCAGATGTATAATACAGTATGCCTCAAAGTCCTGTAGGACATCTGTTTGAAAGTGATAAATTTGTTTGTGGAAAACAGTATTTGGATTTTGTTAATTTTTCACTTTTGATGTTTTTCATAAAGGCATCTTTAAGTATCTTTCATGTTGTTTCCAACCCATATGACTTTGTGTCTTCTATGTAACATCAATGGTGATATTTTGAAGCATAACTGATATGTTTGGGGTTGGTAAGATTTTTTGATGTTTTTTTTCAAGAAGTTTCTTATGCTTACCAAGACTGTATTTATTTAATCAAAAATACAGTAAAGTATATTATTAGATTTTAAAATAACTGTAATCACATGATGGCAAAACTGAATTTTCATCAGTTGTAACTCCAAACATCAGTCACATGATCCTACAGAAGTCATTTTAATTTGCTGATTTGGTGCTCAAGAAATTAATTTTATTATTATTGTTTCTTGTAACAATTTAAAAGTTTTTACTGTCACTTTCGGGGGGGGGGGGGGGATCTTACTCCAAACTATTGAACGGTCGCGTAAATGAATACC